>UYWX01020389.1:0-40023 GCA_900622495.1 Hydatigera taeniaeformis | reverse complement strand
CCACTCAAACAGTTTAAATTGAGCAATGAGTATTACTGTCAAAAGAAAAAAAACTGACACACTTACCGTAGCGCTTGCCTGTGGCCGGGGCTCCACATACGGCGCACGGCATACCACTATAGGAGCGCGAGGCTTTCCTCACAGCTGTTGGAATCGATCGATGATGTGGTGAATTCAGGCACTTTTGCCAAACCTGTAAGGATTAGTGGGACGACTTTAAATTGCTCAATATGTGCGAACAAAATCGGTTCATGAATAAATGCAGAGCACCGATACATTGACCAGTATTGCTAAGGCAGCTTGGACCTTAAAAGTTTAAGCGTAAAATCTAAAATACAGTTAAACCATGACTAAAACTAAAACTTATTCGATCATAAAACAAATGAAACGTCGTAGCAAAAAAGAACGATCCATGAATAATTCAAGGAGCTTTATTGTTTCACTTGCTCATTCAGTTAAATTTGTAACATCTTGACGTCTGCCCATTCAACAAAATGTAGATACCAACAGTGAGAATTTAAGGCTTTGATTCTGGAGTCACAAAGCTTTACCTCCCGATGCGTTTGCAAGGTGCATAGAACAGTTTCAACGGCGTTGGGAATGTGGGCGCACCTTGCTGCCCATTTCTGTCGGCCAATTGCAGTGCCAACCCAGATTATTAGTCGTGTCAGACACATTTCACCTTTTCAAACCAACAGTAGCCTTTTTGGAAGGACAGTAATGAAGTCCTTGTCACAATTGGTTTGGAACCATTAAAACAGAATATCTCTTAACTTTCTGTAATAAATAGCAGCGAAACAAGAGTTAGAGAGCCTGAATTTGCGACGACTGGACCAACATACAAGTCAAAAAGTAATGACAGTTTGACTAGTTGAGTATGCACTCGGCTGATAAAATTTAGCTTAGTTACATCTGCCGAACTACTTGAAATTACATAATAAACAGGTGATAGAGCAGCTCTGAAAAGAATGAAGGCCGGTGAGGCCGACTCACTGTGTAGTTTGAAAAGTTGGGAGAAGCACTGGTAGTAAACGACGAATGGGACCGGAGGAGAGGTGAGGAGAAAGAGTGCAGATGTTGATGAGATATACCACGGTTGTTTCCCATTGAGATAGGCGAGGGCTGCATGTACTGAGGACAGACGGATGTATGTGGCAAGTACCGAGTTGAAGCATAAGAATAGCTTGGGTAACTTGTAATGCAGGTGCTCTGAGAAGCCAAACCCCGCAACTGCGAGGCTACAGGGATCACGGTACAATGAGTAGTGGTGACACCGTAGGGAGTGGAGGCTTGAATGTTGGATTGAAATCCACCATAAAGCGAACCAAGATCAGGTTTCGGCGTTCCAGAACCAATCTGCAAGTCGGCTGGAAGATGCATAGACAACCAAAAATGACGAAACTACCGTTTATAACAACCTAAACTAGCATCGATACGTAAACAAATGTGGTCGAAAACAAAATCCCACGTGCATAAAAATCAAAACACTTGACAAGTGGAAAGCCGTTCTCAACCACAATTAACAAAGGTCGGATAGTATTAGTGAGATGGTAACGCTATTGGGACCTTAAATTAGAATCTATTTCTGTAAGAAAAGTTGGAAGCAACTCCAATACATTAACTGATTACAGTACTAACAATTAGAAACAGCACAGCCGACAGCTGACTTCCAACGGCGCATTATGGATTATGGCCGCTGAAAACATAGAAGAATGCAAGCGGACATACCATTCAAAATCACTTCGGGTTTTAGATCAACCAAAGTTTTTTCATCATTTTCTGATATGAGTGAGGCGAATATAGAGTTATCAAAAGCGTTGAGAGCGGGAGGGGGAGGTTCAGCGGTAGTTGGCATGGCGTGCAATGGATCGGGACCCTCATTGGCAGGAGGTGTGACAGATGGAGTATTATTTGGGTTCGACCAGACTTCCATTGACATATTTATTCAATGTGATATTGAACCTAAAGTAAGTAGTAAATTAACACTGAAGCACAACAAAAAGTATAGGTATCAGTAAACTACCAACACGAACTAGAAAGCCGATCAGAGTGGATGAACATCTCGCAGAGAGAATTACAAACGAAGGAAGGACTAGAATATGTATTTATGCACACATCGATTGAGAATCTAAAGCCGTACTATCTCCATGTGGGTACTCACATGCAGGCTCTGAACTCATGACGGTAGTAGTCAGTCAGCAGTGCTCAAAAATTGAGTAATGGGACTCCGACGAAGGAATCGGAGAGGTAGCAGCCCCTAAAAGCTTAATCCATCAAACAGCAAAAAATTAAGATAAGCGCTAATTTTACTGAAAGTAGCCACCAAATTATTCTGACCACACAAATCGAATGCAATTTTAGCCACCCGAAATTCGGCATTACGTCAATTGCATAAAATTACAAAGCAAAAATAATTGGAAAACATGATAAGAATATATGACAGGCCATCAGTCTAGAACTCATTTGCGATAGCTATAAAATAATCCGTAGCTTTATGAAATGCCGAATACCACCAAAGGAGGTAAGTTTGTAGGTCGTCCGCATTAAAAAGTGGAACAATGATAACGACCATCAGATAGTCAAGAAGAAACCAATTTTATAGTGACTTTGCACTAGGGGTTATCGCAAAATTATATATAAATGCATTAAGATTAAAACGCCTAACTCGAAAAATATCTACGAGCAAAGAAGTTAATTAACTTTCATTTAATTCACAAATCCATCGTGTTAAGTCAATGATTTCGAAGATGAAACAGGTACATTCAAGGTAATAGCGAAGTGGAAGAAAAGCGAGCTTAAAAGCCAAAAAGAGAGGCAAGCAAGAAGGTTCCAATTCATTGTCAGCTTTATTGATTAATGACTGCGACGTCTACTCAAAAAAATATGAACACAGCAGAATGAAGAACTCTGAAGGTAATTTAAATACCCAAATTTGAGTAAACAAAAGCGGCCTTCGAAAAAGCACTGACAATGAAAGAAAAGGCAATAAGTTTCATGCCTAAACTGTATTAACATTCAGCTAAGTGATGACTGATGATAAGCAATCGGAAGTATTTGAATCAACTAAACTGTCTCGGGATGGGGACATAGTCATGAATAAGAAGACACAAAAGCTAAGATTCTAAAGAACGAATAAGCTCAAGTGACAGAACTATACAAATCCGCGTCTTCTATATCAATGCTATATCAGCGGTAAGAAGAATTCAACAATGTCACAGTTAAAAATGCAAGACAAGGACCTTAGAATGCAAACCCGAAATGAACACACGAAGGTAGTCAGAGAAAAGGTACTCCGAGTACCAAATGGATTAAAACGACTGACTTTACATACAAAATAAATTACACATTGAGTAACAACGTCTTAACTAGGTGCAAAGTACTAATCCTAGTCGAAACGTATTTGGGTTTTATATTAAATTTTGATTGTTGAATAACTCACAAATTATGTGACATTTGGGACGTATAGATGAGCCAAATCTACCCTGTTCGCCATAACTGGGACCACAATCTAACTGCAAAGACTGGTATTTACATTTTTTGTAGTAGATTCGTGCTTAGTTGCCTAGTTTTATGACTTTTTAACATGTTATAGACAAATTTTGTGATTTTCTCACGGCACAAGAGGAGACATGTCTGTATTTTCCATCTACAATAGAAAATCTAATAGTGAAGCAAGCGTTTGATATGTAATATATACTAGTTTGTTTAAGTGGACTTTTATATAAGGGAGGCGGGAACCTATTGGAAACGCGAATCACGTGCGCGAAGACGGTGAGGATTCTCTTTCCAGTTGATATCTCCTATTCAGCTCATCTGAATCCCAATCCCCATTCTTTCTATAACAAATGCCAAATAAATCATCTGCAACCAACTCTCTTGAAGTCTGAGGTTCAAGTGTCTGAAGATAGGCAGGCAGCTCTTAAAGGATAATCGGATGTCATATAAGTGAGGCATCACATTAATATCTAGGGGGATATGCACATTTACCAAACAAATGGAGTCCGATTTGCTGACTTAGCGCAATCCATAACCCATCTGCGAAGGCAAATCATCGCTTAAACGTTCTGACTGTAGCGTCCCAAGACTTCCTAGCCGATACAAGAAGTCAGTAAGTGTAGCTGGATACATGTATTTCGAAGACGACAGGGCAAATGCACCTGAGCATTACCCGAAGGCCAGCCCGACGTGTACAAGGGCCAGACAAACCCTAAAGTGACCGTCAAGCGTCATGTGGTCACATAAACAAAGTATTTCGCTTCCCCTCTCTTCTTTTAAGGCGGCGTCATCGGCACTCCCCTTGGTATGCCTCCCACGCCAGCCATCACAACACATTCGGTACTACATGAAAGCACCCACGAGCCAACCGTACCAGTCGACAGATAACATCAGACTGAGGCACCGTACCTGTTCTCCTCGGCAGCTTCAACTGCATCTGGAGTTACGTTCTGTCTGACAACCAGATTCGGGACCGCATGCACCTGTTGACCATTGATTGCTTCCAGGAATAGACGGTGGAACTCTGGTCTCAAACAGATATATAACAGGGACGGGACGAGCCACTGTCCCGCATGTAAGGAGAACCATGGTGCCAATTCCGACACCTAAACACGGATTTTGTATGGAAAACTCCGACACGAAACTTTTCCAGGTAGTTCACGGCGGCGTCGCTGCAGTTGTTAATCGCTTGTCTGTGGAACTTTCCTGTTCGCCTGTGTCTTCATCTATTGGACTTCGATGGATTCAGACTTCCTTCTACGCACGTATAGCTCATGATTGCTGATGCACAATGTCAAAATGCGCTTATTAATCCTGGATTTCTCCACCAAGATGTGGAAGTCTTGCAGTCTTTTCTGCTGGTTGGATGATAAACTTCATGTCGTGAAAAGAGAGGTTTTGAAATTCCATCCAAGGGAATCCGATTTTAGGGTCCAACAGATTATCAGGCTCATAGACACTCAAATCCAGGGCATCAACACCAAGAATAAGCGACGAAAATCTCCAAATCCTGTGTGAATTGTAGGTACTGAAGCATTACATCATCCGATCGAACCAATGCTCGTTGGCTTGTTCGTACTCTTTCTTTCCGGAACTTAGTCGATTAATGGGCGAAGTGTGGCGACACAAACGTAGAATGCCAGTAAGGCAGTGACGTCTGTTGAGTAATAGATTTTCCCGGGAACTATCTCGCTCTTAATAAACGACCAACGTATAACAAGCCACGGAGAGAGACCCCACCTCGGCTTAAAGTCGGTAAAAAATGTTGGGTTCGCTTTCCGCTGGCACCACTTTAGCGTTCCGAGACTTCCTAACCGATGTAAGAATTTAGTAAGTGCAGCTGAATACATGTATTTGAAGACAACAGGGCAAAAATGGGCCTGGGCATGGCCTGAAGGCCAACCCACGTGTACAAGGGTCAGACAAATCATAGAGCGACCACCACATAAACAAAGCATTACACTGACATTTCCAATTGGGTAGGAGAAGGCACTAGGTATGTTTAGGTATGTTTAATTACGTGGGTTTGCGGAAAATAAGAAGGTTTTTGCCTTTTTCCAACCCAGATAAGGGCAAACGCAAGAAAGCAGTGTAAATATCAAAGCAATCACCAATCAAATAATCCAATTATTTCAATGCTTCAATATTTAGAATGACGTTGATCACCTTTTTTTCGGGTGGTTACTTTGAGATTCATCTAACACCTGTAGACCTGGGTTGGCCTTTGGTCCAAGCTCAGGCTTGATCCCTTTTCTCTCTCCGTAGTTTACATGCATTTTAGCTTCTCTTAATGTCTTCTCCTACCACAGTGGAAGTCTCGGCACATCACCATTATTCCCTTCGGTACGTCTCCTGTAACGGCTACCACTAATATTTATGACTGTAACATTTACGGTGCAGCTTATCAGACATTGGCTTTGATGGTTCTTGAGCATCTCCAACAAAGTAGGATATGCGTCCAGTCTAAAAGAAGTAATCATAGGCAAATTGCTGTTGATCATCTATCGTTTGCCTAGAGGGACATCGAGGTACTAACCGCAACAATGCATTACAGGGGGAAGGATGATTTTAAATACGACCCCGTTGGGGAAGGGGTTTAGGGTACCTTCGTCATCGACATCTGCACATACATGAGGAGGGAACAAATCTAAAACAATACAATTTCAGACAGCTTGCGGCCGTGTTACCTCATTCTGAAGACATCGCATGAGTTAGAGGAAGGCATCAAGTTGGGCTGAATAAACGTATTCTATGGAAGGAAAAGTGATCGAGCCTAAGCTTTCTGCGAAGGCCAGCTTATGCGTACAAGGGCAAAATATTTACCAAAGGGACTAAAAGATAAAGTATAACAGTAGTCCTCAACCCTTCGACGCTAGTTATATATAGAAAAGCTTAGCCCAAATTGTGTACTTTAACTTTACACTGCAGAAGCATACCACAAACTGTGAACATCGGAATTAAAGTTATAGTGCTGAAAAGTTCGCAAATGCCACCAAAATGTGGCGCCCCGAGCCTTCTTAATAGGTGAAAAGAGCATTAGTTTATGCGTAATATGCGTATTCTCGAAGGAGACAAGGCCTCGATCAGGTCAAATAGACTTTTTGACGCGAACGAGAACAGTACAGGTGCCAAAATGCTGCAGACATCACAAAAACAAGATGGCGGTGATTAATTAGTCAAGCGCTACTCTCCAAACAGTTCTAATTGCAGCATATCGCAAAGGGTACATTTGATTATCTAAGAGCTGTATAGTGGTAAGCAACTGTAATGCGTTGATCACTTACGCAATAACTATTGTAATATGATGCTTCTATTACAGTCCTTGTGCTAGAGTTGTAATAGCTTATTAATGTGACCACATGATGCCTGCCATTTAATTTGATATTCGTTTTGCGCTTGTACGCGTGGGCTGACCTCTGGGCAAAGCTCAGGCTTAATTCGTTTGCGTCCCCCAGAATATCAATCCAAATTAAATGCCTTCTTTCCTCTTGTACAAGGCTTCGGGAAGCTACAAGTGTCGCCCACTACAATGTACCAAAACAAAATTTCGATTGCTGAGCATTCTATTAATGTAATTAGCATATATGCTGCCCTTATAGAGTAGGGGTGGTTTCAACGCGAAGACCACACTTGACGAACACGAGGGCCCTTTTGCGGAGCAAGGTTGGACCGCTGCCTCGAGCACACTCATAACCCCTCTCATTCTGTAAAGACTGAAGAGTGAACACTCTCAAAACAATTCTCTTATAAAGACGGAAGTTCAAGTAACTGAGAATGGGCAAAAGATTTTAACTTTATGTGTTTTCGTGCATTATCACTTGTTCGGCATCGTAGTATAAGTCATATAATTATGTATACAAATTTTGTTTTAATAAATCGACTTTTATTTTATTGCAACCTTGTTTTTGGAATGAATTGCCCGCGTTCCTTGGTGACTTTTTCTCGGTACAATCGATGCCTTGGGTCGTAACGTAAGATAAATGCGGTGGCTAAGGCGCCATTCATCAAAAACAATTGCTGTTAAGGTTTCAACTCTTGAGTCGGACTTGGAATTCAGCATTCCTGTATGTTTTTTTTATCGGCGTTCATGCTCTCAATCTGAAGGTAAAAAGCACCGGAAAGGATTTGTTTGATCTTGTATGTGGGACCTTTGGCCTGAGGGAAACATGGTATTTCGGTTTGCAGTCCTATATTCTAGTAAATGACGGCAGTGTTAAATATTTGAACTGGTTAAAACCTGACAAAGTGCGTGCCTTTTCCTTTATATTTCCTAAAGATACTTTCTCAGCACCCACTACCATTGCCTTTTCAATTCTGTTACTTTTTCCATGCTAAATTTTATCCTGAGGATGTGGAGCACGAACTCATACAGCCCATTACAAAACATCTGTTTTACTTGGAAGTGAAGGACAAAATAGAAAACCGTGGCCGCCTAAGTCATGTTGGTGATGCTAGTGAGTGATTTGCTTCAATACTTTTTTGCGTATGAAAATGCGCATTTATGAATCATATTTGGAGGGTTCTGTTAAATTCGTTAATTTGGTTCTAACAAGTTCAGTACTATATGGATGCATCGTAGGATTTTTGAATAGGTATTTTGTGCTCTAGCGCTCAATTTTATGGAGATTTAACTTTAGATAAGTACTTTGTTACAGCATCCAACGAGTTTGTGTGCTCATGTGCACATTTGCCCATGTTTTTTAATTATAAATTGCGATTTTTATGTGCACCTACACACTATATTCCCACAGATTCTGAACTTGCAATTTTACTCAGCTTTTATGCAGCTTTCTCTGGAGGCAGCGATCCAACTCACGGTTCTTTCAGCGCAAGTGAGTTAAAGAGATGTGCCTTTGACGTGTTCTTAAAATTTGATCCACCGGGAAACCCAGTTATGCATAGCGATGTGATTTTTAGACAGTGAAACCTTACCTTCAATTTAAGATTGAATTCGAAGATTTTGGCGAAGGCGAGATGGATGACGAAACTGAACAGTTGGTACTTTCTAAGAAGCTTCTACGGCTTCTTCCAAAGTATTTGTCGGTTAATATTCAAGTAAACACAGGAGTCGCCCAGCGACTTAAGGAGTGTTACATGAACAACAAGGGTTTAAACAGGTTTGCATTATTGTATTCATTATTAAATGTTTATTGTAATTCATTTTTTTAAAGTTTGATAAAATTGCGAATCGCTGTAATACTTGACATTCTGTTCCCTCCGTTGCATTGCATTTAATTTCCGTTTCTTTTGTGGCACGAACAGTCTGTCGGTTTTCTGATAAAACTGTGTTATTTGTTTGTTCGTTTTGCCTTTTTTTGCTCGATTTCTTCACACTTCCTATCATGAACACCTAAAACTGGGCCATTAACTCTGGTTGGGAATGGTCAGCCCTTCCCTTGGCGGATCACTGTATTCTAGTCGTCCCTTTCTCAACAAAATGCAGCATTGTTCTTGGGTTTTGTCATTGTTTCTGGGGTCGCAAATAGATTGCACAAGGTACCTCATACTGTTGCACGAAGAGCAGTTCTTCCAGCAGAACATGCCCACGTAAATTACTCAAAAACTGACAGATGCAGATTTTCTTTGTCACTCATCCGTTCCAATTTTACTTGGAAATAGTTAGCGGTGGTCCACATCATTTGGATGTATTTAAGAAACTGCTCCAAGGTATGTGTTTGTGGTGATTTTTCGACGCCATACTATTCAATATTTTCTTATAGTTACAAATAGCTGAATGATGTCCTCATGTAAGTGGTGAGTCATTTGATCATTGATCTGCAGTTGACTTTCGGTTAATGTATATTGGTACTCGCATGATAAACTATACTGTTTATAAACTTGAAAATAAACATTGGGAATATGGTATGTATATGAACTAATTGCAGGAGGCTTGACGCTGACGCTGTGCTCTATATCGTGGTAGACATTGGGTGCGATTGTTATTTTCTGGGAAATAATCGTATCAAACCAGATTAACGATAGGCGGAGAGAAGTCAAAAACGACTATTTTATAAAAGTCATTGTTTATGAATGTCTAGTCTTAAGATACGACATCATATCAAAGAATAGTTCACCAAACTTGTGCTGTAGTCTTTAACATGCTCTGGGCTTCAAGTCATTTATGTACGGAAGGGAGGGGGGTGTTTGGAACAATAGCAACTTGCATTAGCGGGTCGCGATTAAGCGCTTTATAAGTAGTTTCAGTAAAGGTTGCAGAATTTTTTTATGGATGGAAAGATGAATGTCCTGGGCCGGTGGAAGGAGCGTGACCGAGATCGATTGCGCAAGATTGCCAACAAACGTTCCAGCGGCGTCGCTGGCGTCTTACGCGCCCGCCTACGTGCGTGCGTGCGCCCGTTTACGTTCACATAAAAGACAATTGGATTTCTTGTGTCCCATCCTCTCTTACCTCTTTCCTTCTTCTCACATGAATCCTTTTTCTCTAACCAACGCAATGCCAGTCAAATTCATTTTTCTCCCTTGACTACCAGCCCAGCTTTTTTGCCTCCTGCCAGATTCACTGTTAAACGCGCTTCGTTTAACCCACTTTCTATCCATCGTCTTCATTGTGGTTCGTCTCCATTTTACTTGGAAGACTGACAACACGTCATTGCCCTCACCTCGCAATAGCTGCTTAGTTTAACCTACTCCTTGAAATGTCATCACGGGTACAGTTATGCAATATTCAACAAAATGCCTAACCTACAAGATCTGAAGCTGCACCAGGTTTTAACCTGATGTTCTTGGCCTGATTGTGTTTCAATTGAAACACATTAGCAGCACTTTTATCGTAACTGCCTTCTGGGCTTCCAAAACGTTCCCCCTTTCTCTACCATTCATTTTCACTCAGCATATGTTTGCATACTGAATGTTAAAAAAAATTAAATGGAAATACATATGCGTGTCATTCAAAACAGATCAGGTTTCACGTGTTATTCACTCATTGCACCTCTCCCGTGACTGGTGATGCCTTCATGCAAGCAATTGACAGATTCGCTGATGCGTTTGATTCATTTCACTACCTAGGAATTCTCCAGTGTGCTCTGCTACAATACCTTCTATTTGCGTGTTGGAAAAGAAGATGATCGCTTCTAGCAAGCAAATCATAGGCGTCGGTATTTCTCGGGTATGCTAGTGGACTAAGGTGACCGATCTCTTCTTCCACACCGATAGATTGCGGCCCTTCTTGTTGTACTTTTTGGATAAGTTTGATACAACCTTCCATTATTCCAGCATTTCTATTTTTGGGCTAAAATGTAGGGATTAAGCCATTAACCTAGGAAAGGCAGAAATATATGGATAAAATGGCCAATACGAAACACCCCTATTTGAACAACGATGTGCTGGTTTTTTCTTCCCCTGTAAATTCGCCTGGCAGTGTTTGTCAAAATAAGCCTGGCGGTTGAAGGCATTAACCTGATTGAACTTCCATACACTGCTATGTGTTCGCATCCTCCAATTCGTCGTTCTTTCTCCAATGAACGTCCCAAACTGCAGCGTTAGCACCAATTTGTAACACTTGCTGATGTAGGTATTTACGCACTTGAGATGGTTTGAGTTTGCGTCTGCGTTTAAAGCGGTAGCATGTGTGGATCTCAATCGCCCCACATGATAATACTTGTTGGCATTATGATATCTTAAAAACTAAAAAATGTTGCGACGTTGAATGCAAGTAAATTGTGACTTATGGAATGGTCGAGCTTACAAGCTCACTCTATATTATGCAAATTGGAATGCATACACTCCACGCTTCATTCATGCCCTCGACTACAGAGAGTAAATTGGTAAAACCATTTGGCGCATCTTAACCAGAGTCATTACGATCATAGGAAGAATGTCTTTGCAAACCGAGCGGCTGTAATCAAAATTGTGGGGAATGTGTTTGTTTGGTTGTGTTAGTGGTATTGACCTCTAATCAGTTCCGCACCCCCTTTACTACTATATCCAACAATGAAGTTGCACTGTCTATAAGTTAAAAGGTAGGTTCGGACGGTACAGATTTTAGTGTCAGGCTATAGAACTGAAGCAAGAGTGCAAATGACGCCTAGGCCTAGAGTTTCTAGTGTGAGCGTCTGGAAGGTGGTGTGCATATGGGTGTAACCTTGGTGGTTAGAATGTCACTTACATAACCGCACATACGTACATAGGCGGAAACACAGGCGTGGATGCTGTGCACCTGCATTCGATCTCCTGTGGGATGCGTGCCGGACGATTGCCCACTCTCGTAGATGCGTGTATGCACGCGCCCATGCACGAGCCCACCAGATGTCCCGAAATGGATGAATCATGCCACTGTGCAGGTGGTAGAATTTTAGGTCAGCTGGTGACCTTTAGTGTGAATGCGCCTTGACGTTTGTGGAATTGTTATCCTTTGAAAGAGGCAACCTTTAGGAAGGCATGTTAATTTCTGGTTACCAAATTTCCCCTCCCTCCTGAGAGAAAATCTTTTGTCTTTCAAATTTCTCCATGAACTTGGGTCTTAAAGATTGTGGTTTAAACTCCACTGCACCAAGAGATGAAACATCGAAAACTCGCGCAACACTTAAGTACACGCAGTAAAATTTTAAGTTGTTGCTCATTCAGCCGGTAGTTTCCGACAGTAAAGTTGTTCTTTTGCGCATTAGAAGTAGGTATCAAGAGTCGTTTGCGCAGGTTTATGGTAATTACTGGCATCGTTAACTGTAACCACTCCAGTTTAGTTTTCAGCCCGCTTTGTAATGCTGATTTACTTTTTCTTACCCTAAGTCTGTGCTATGTCGATACATACTTAAGAACTCTTCAGCACAGTAAAGTGGCGTTGTAGAACATTGAATACTAAACCTTGCGTTGGATATCCGGCTCGGGTAGTAAGATGATTCTATTGTACTTCCTTCTGCAGGGAAGAGGCGGAACTGCGATATCTGAAGATTGCTCAGTCTTATCGGCTGTTTGGTGTGGATTATTTCGTGGTGACGGTGAGCCAGGAATGCTTGTCCTATCAAGACAGAAACTGCCTCACAGAATGACCTGCTGATGCGGTAGCTATATGTCTTGAGCAGCTGCTGCCAACTGCCCCTTGCATGCTTCTGTCCCCTCCTCACCTCCATCCCATGGCTCAAAATCTGACTGTGATTTCAACCACAGACTGAGAGAAACCACTTGCTTCTTAATTGTGTCCGTTTAGTGTGTACGAATGAAGGATCCTCGTACTCTCAGCCTCACTCGCTACTTCAGTAGAGCTGAATTCTCTCATTGGCGGACATTGGTGAGTAACTGCCGGTTGCACGCAGCAATTGAAGTATTTTCTAAGCATTTTGAAATTTAAAATTGTAAACTGCTCTCCTCTTACTGAGCAGTAGACTGAAAGCGTCTCTAATTGGAGAACAGAAAAAATTTAAAAGCAAAATTTTTTGGTTGTACTTTGCAAATGCTTTTTCCATCTCTAACAACTAGTCCTTTATGAACCACTTGTTGGAATTGACCGTACTTTACTGGCTCGAATTGGACATACACATTAAGTGTTCAGTTTATCTTCAGCCATACACTGGCAACAGTAGATTATAGTTACAAGATTTGCATCGTACTAGAGGGTGCAGGGAAGGCTATGGTATAGAGATTTTTCATTTGCCGCCGAAGCTCTCATCGACGCAAACGGCACAGAGGGGGAAACAGGTTTGTCACCGTTGTTTACAGTGCGCCTATGTTCAAAAATAGACCTCTACTGCATTTGGCATGCACCCTCGACCGGTGCGTTGCCCATCCTCTGCACCCATGCATCTTGTCCTACAGCAAAATAACCTCGATGTTTCGTAATTTGGGAGCACGGGATGCGCACCGCACGCACCTTTGCATGTGCGTCGTTCGGTTGCCATCAGGTTAAATTTAAACCAGTCCGGTCGACGCCTCCTGTGTACGGTGGGCGTTTCGAGGGCACGCACTGCAATCGCCATAAACCTCGGTTTTATTAAGATGGAGTTGACATCACCCAATCTACAGGAAACCTAGCGCTGTTTCTTCATTACGCAACAACGAACTCAGAGCACTCTTATTTAGCAATGACGAAGGAATATGGTTGCCTTGATTTCAAGTTGTGGTCAACTTAGTTATTGCCCCTTTCAAGGTGATGATAAGGAATATTCTTTTCATCGTTCTTTGCAATACTGGCGTTTCCATCTTCATGACGCAGTAAACAAATTCGTATGAACAACCCCGTTCGGGGTACTGCTCGAGGTTAGGTTGCATGTAGACACCTCTTGACATTCTGCGGGTGCAACACGGTCGCTTGTAGTGTCAGCGCAACACCGAGTTTTTTTGGTGACATCGAGGAGACTGCTAATTGGCTATTCCCTTTTTAAGCCTTCTCTTCCTTCCGGCATTCTTGATTTACTACTATTCACTCTCGCTGCATACGTTCACATAGGCGAAAGACTTTCCACCTACAGAGTTCAGTAGCACTTATTCTTCACAGAAGAACCCTTAGCTCAACAATTTTAGAAAACAATTGCCTGTGTCGGGAACTAGAAGCCATTGGTTGAGATGGGCGTTTGATTAAAAAGAAATGGTAGCACT
Source organism: Hydatigera taeniaeformis (assembly GCA_900622495.1). NCBI lineage: Eukaryota > Metazoa > Platyhelminthes > Cestoda > Cyclophyllidea > Taeniidae > Hydatigera > Hydatigera taeniaeformis. Next base: position 25,980 of record UYWX01020389.1, on the reverse strand, counting down.
TTATGGTTCAAACTAAATCAATAATTCTTCTGAGCTAGCATGCGCGTTGGGCCTCAGATAAAGGCGAAGGGTTGTTGTTCTAGCTCACGATTCGCGGTGTTTTTCTGACAGAAGGTCCGGTAGTTACTTAAGAAACACTGAAGACTGCTCACTCTGAATAAGTTATCCTCTGCTTATTCGTTCACATACCATGTCTACGAAGAGGGAAAGGAAATACAGCTCGCTATCCTTCCCTTTCTACCTTCTTGCCTACCTTTCATCTCTCAAGATGTTCTGGTGCTATTGAAAGAAGTAGATGACGTTTTGCAAGGGAGTGCGGAAATTACTCTAAAGCACTACTTAATGTCGTTTTAGTGCTGCACACAAACTTCTCAGGCGTAACACTCAAAATCGCTATTTTGGGAAGCAGTTGATTTTATTAAATGGGAATACGGCGACTCCAATATGAGCCTGTCTTTCAACCATGGCACACTTCACATAGGGTTAAAGCAGAACAAGGAGCATGCCTGTCGTAAACTTTCCAACTTCATTTGACCTTTTCGCATAAGAATTTCCCCTTCCTCTATTGGCGAAATTGTTCAAATTAACTAACAGCAAATGTGATTGCACGTTATATTTTCACACTGCATTTCCCTTGACAATTCATCGGTTGAAGGCACAGATCTTCTCTTCTAATTACTGCTTGATTATGATAATTTATCCACCGGAGTGGTCAAATATTTTTCCTCAATGTTTTGTCCACTACCCATATGCAGGGAGAACGAGCTGATATATTTGATTAGAATTTTGTTTGAAACTTTTACTTTGTGCTTCTCTGTTTCCTTCATATCAGAACGCGTAGGCATTGAGTATTCCTCTGTAATGCTAGCAATAAATTCTTTAGAAGTGGGTTATTTTATTCTACAGATAGCTCGTACCTTTTTTTTCTCTCGTAGATTAGTTATCGTTGCGAAAATAGGAAGTTGACCAATCGTTATCTTCTAATGAATTGCTATTTTTTGCCGATGGAGAAGCAGATTACGTTGCGACCAGGGATGCTTGTTAATCTTTTATGATGCTTGCAAGTTTCTCAATACTACCGAAATCATATGTGGGTAGAAAGGTTTCGTTGGTTCTCGATTTTTCGGGCGACTTTTTTCGTGTTTTTCCTCTAACGAGTACTCTTCTATTCCAATCGCTTTGCCGTCTCTGCTAGGCGGTGCGCTTGTAAGCCTTTACGACTATTCCAAAAAGTTGGTGATGCTGGCTGGTGACGGAAAGTCGGTCGAAAGCACGAATTTAGACAAAGTGCCTCTTGGACTTGGTCGTGTGATATGCAGCATTGTTTCTCGCGTGCTTACTACATTTTTGCGCCAAGCTGTTATCGTCGCGGTGCTAGCATTTGAGTTTGCTTGGTGGGGAGGCCTTGATCCATGGCTAATCGGAGCCTATGTGTTCATTTCTACGAGATTAGGAAAACAAAAATGACAGGCGCATTTTTCCGCGTTTTTGCCTTCACTGAGTCTGGATAATTCCTATTTTTATAGAAAGTTTTGCTTCTGCGCTGAAGCGACTCGATCTTAACCTACCACATGTAATCTTAAACCTCATTTCATAGCTCTCTACTTATTATCTCTTCCACACAAATAAAAAGAATCCCTTCAGATACTCGAAAACCGATGATGTCTTCTTTTTCATCATCCTACCAAAGTTCTCACATTTCATGCAAGGTAACGAACGGTGCATGGGTACCATTTCCACATAAGTGAAGTATATACTTTTCGATTTGCGAAGAATAAGTTTTTTATAGCTGAAATATGGAGGTCTGGTCATTGTTCACATTCCTGCCTACTATCCCAGTCAGTCAGTAGCAGAATGTCAAACGTTTGTTGTTGCTTGTTTTGTTGGTGTATGCATACAATTCGCCAAATAGTGCCATTTTTGATTGCACTGACGGTCGTCAAGCCCTCTGCATCCACCTCCATAAGTTTCACTTCAGTGGTGAAACTGAGCGTTGTGGAATTATAAAACAAGTCAGAAATCGCGTAGTGTGAATTTAAAATTGCTAAAATTCCAACTGGATGCAAGTGGTGACATGTTTCCGGATTACTAAGAAGTTTTGCCGATTCGGTGTATTTTTACCGTTTCTTCAGTTTATGGCATGTACAACGTTATACTGTATTATTCCTTGACTGCCGAAAATACCTGGCTGATCGGCTTCTCCTCAAACCGATTTCTGGCATCTGTTGCACATAACCCTTTCCTTTAAGCTGAAGAACTTTTGGGAAGGCAGCCCAAGCTAGCTCTGGCAAAGAGCCCAACTTTTCTCCCTGTTGTAAGGATCACGACGATGTTTTTCCCAGTTGGCTACATCCATGTGAAAAATGTGCACCCACATAATGTCACAGGTTTCGCAAACATCACTGCGTCTATACAACCAGACAGAATCCTGATTTATGCAACATGCCTTAGATGTTACATTGGGTCTTTGAACTGAAAGTGCGGGCTCCACCCATTTTCTATTACCCGCCGATCGTAGTCCTGATCTGTCTGATGTTTTCCCACTCGGAACTTCTGCAGTAAACTATCTGCAAAGCACTTTGCTGGTATTCGGGGAGGAGGAGGTGATTTCTTAGAGTTTTCTTATTTTAGTAATCTTGAACGCTGATTGCAGTTGACATTGGAAGATTGCCCCAGTAAAATTAAGTCACATTGTGGAATGAGAAGCTGCAGACTATTACGGAACTTTTTTTTGCACGCACTTATGAGTAGTCGAGGTGTGTTAAAGCCCTTTTGCACTGCAAAACGTAATTTCGTTTCGAAGTCAGTGCTATTAGTAGAGAATCTTTAGTTATTTGTCTAAGTCGCATAATTAGCACTTGACAGTGTCATTATCGGCATCAAATACAACAAAAGCGCTGCCATGGCGTAGGCAGCATACGGTAGCTTTGAAAAGCAGCACTTTGTTGGGTAAATCATGGACCACGTTTTGAATTTTTTCTCAATGCATAAATGGACCCAATCCTTATATCCTGATATCGACCTCTCGCTGTGATTACATGCATTTCAGGTGACTAAATGCATTTGAGAGGTAAAAAACGTTTTAAGTAAACTATTCTCATCTTCTATCCAGCCTATTGAAAGGTGTGTTGCAGACCAGTTTGATTACACCAACAGTTGGCTCTGCTTGTCTATCCATTCGATCTCCTTTACGTACATGCACACTCACACACACTTGAGCGACAGATGTCTGATCCTCTAGCGTCAAATACGACCATTGCTGTGGTGTGTGAATGCGAATAGGGTGGTTGTGTAGTCCTGATGCAACACTCCGATTAGCAGGTGACGTGGTCCCCCTGCCTCCCACACCCTCCCCACCACACGCACATACCCACACCCCATGTCCACCATTCAGATCGGCGGGCACGCACATACGCGTGGAGTAAAAGACAAAGTCTGATTGAAACGAACAACTGCTTCCGTCATTGTTGCTCCCCATGCAACTGACAATTAAATTGGGCATTACGAACCTCCCTTGCTTCCTCCTAGGATCGCAACCAGGAATTGTCTTGGGTTGGAATCACCGCAGCCGGAATTCAGCTTTTCTCCAAGGCTCATGTTGATCGGGCTCGGTATACGTTCCCTTGGAATATCATTAAAAATGTCTCCTATCGAGATCGCAAGGTGGGTATCCATTACCAGTGACTTTTTCATTTTACTCCTTTCCTCACCAAGGACTATGCGTGTTTCGAACCAACATCCTTACAATGTTCTTGCCAAGCTTTAAACAATCTTTTCAAATCTAATCATTTGTTCCATGTTAGTATAAAAAAACAAAAACTATGATCTTTACTACATCTACTGTAAACGTATAAAACATCGGGGTTTTCTTTTGTGAGTTTTTAGTTCACTGTGAAGTTGAACATGGCGTGGCGTCCTACGAAGAAGTCTGCTGGTCTTACGTTTTCTGGTTGCCGTCCCAGCAGCGCACAGACGCAACATCAATCAGGTCACTCGCCGAGTGGGGTAACTGGAGCATTAACGCTCAGTGAGCCGCACACACCATCGGCAGTGCGCGGCTCTCCCAGTCTTCCAGGTACCCCAGTGTCAAGCAAGCGAGGGCCCATGCGGCCCCCTCTGCCACCGCCGCCTCAGTCGCCAGTCGCCTTTGCTCCTTCCTCTACTAACAGTGTCTCGAGTAAATATCTCTCTACGACTGCTCACCTGTCACGTGGCCAATTGGTGAGGTCACGTAGCAAGGAGCGTCCGCTGCCTTCGCCTTCAGGTACTAACCTCCTTATCACTGGTTCCTAAGCAATTGGATCGGCTATCATTTAACAATTACCTGAGAAATCACCTAAAGAGAATAATGAAGGCGCATATGCTGGACGTTGATAGATTCACCCATCCGAACAAACCTGCAGCAACTAAATAAGTAAAAAGCTCACACTCAACTCCTTCTGGATGTGATGTGTGTCAAACTTTCCCTTGCTTGAGCTTACAGTTTGCTCAATTTCAATTTTCTCTGATGCCAGTAATAATCATGCTGTTTTAGAGTATAATCCGTTTTAATATTGACACATTTGCGCTGCCTTCTCAACGGAGGCCCTGGTCGAGGGAATGGGTTGTGCTTGCGTCTGAGTTACATCAAGTCCACCGGTCAAATAATCAACAAAGATTTTGGAATGGACGTCTTTACTGGCGGAAGCATAGGCGAGCTAAGGAAAGCACAGTTAAGTGATTACGTCCGAGTTGGATCCCATCAACGCTTTAATTATGCATAGCTTTAGCAAATGACCGACCTTATTATTTGCGTTTGCTAGCACATTCGAAGGCTATCCGAGCGTAGTCTCAACTGGTCAGAAGGGCGTGAGCAGGAGAATAATTTCGAGGATATTTGGAAATAGAAATTTCCAGAAAATAGGATGGAAGCGTTTTATGCCTTGAGCACCACAACTTCAATATAAATGGTGGCTTGCTTTCCCAAACATTCGGTCTGTATGAGCAAGAACTACACCTGTGGTGCTCTTAATTTTCGGCAAAATCGTTCAAGAGCTTTAGACCCTCATTGAAGAGGATAGCGGCACTAGGATCATTCTCTAATGTGCTATCAATGAGCGAGCTCAGATGGGGACAGCAATAATCGGTTTTAACCATCTACCATCTAGGCCTGCAGACTCGAGTTAATGAAGGTATGGGAGAAGAAATTCTTTTTAAATTGCTGTTCATTGTACACATCAAAATGCATGGAAGGTTTCGAACCCATAAAGCACGGCTGTATGAAGTAATGGCCAACAAGGAGAGGAAATACGGGAGCATTAAGTTTGAGTTGTGCTGTACTGTCAAAGATAAGGCTATAAGGAGGCATCAGAGTGTCCCAGGTCAGGTTTTTCTGGATTGTGATTGCTGCTGTCGATATTTTTTTAACTCCTTTAATTTCATCTCACAAATGAGCTTGAATTCATAGATTAGAAGTCTGTATTGCTTCGAGTATTTTGATTAACGAATCATTTTTAGTAACTTTTTTCAGTGACATTTGCGCTGTCAGTTTGGGCTTTACCTAGAATGGAGTCTTGAATACCCTACTTGTGTATCTGTGTTAAAATAATTTACTTTAAATGCTCATCGCTACGCTGCTGCCTCAGAGTTACTACACGGTCTAAAATTACATTGGCTTTTCACATATCAATTAGGCGTGGAGTGTGATCCGCGCTACATTTGCGTCTTTGTCCTCAAGTTTGCGGTTACTATAGCGGATAAGGGGAGATAAGTGGGGTATATGTGCGGAATTCCAAAATAGGAATTGGCTATTCTGAGTTCGTCTAATTTATAAAAGGAGTGCATGCGGTCGAAAATTTTGCTAACTACTCACATTTCTTGTTTTCCATGCAAGCAGATGGTTATGAAGTTCAATTGCGGCAAAACGCGCTGCCAATTTGTGAGGCCTTAATATCTGTAAACCATTAGATTAAGATTGGGTTAATGTAGCAAAGCAATTGGTTGTTTGGGGATTGGTCAGTTGGTGTTCAGTCACAACTGTGGCATTTCTCTTTGGAAAGCCACAAGATTTAATGCACCAACGAGAATCATACATCTAAGGTTGGTTGGTATCTCAGCTACTTAATTGTTTCAAGTAGACTAATTCGAGTATGACGCATTGCTTAACGAGCGCTCCTCTCCAACCTCGAGATCGAGTATAGCAATGCATTCACTAGATCCTCAGGAGTCCACTGCTATCTATGGAGGAGGCAGCGGCAGCAGCATTCATCCACATCGCTCGGCGGTGAGTGCGAGTCCCGCCAGTGACTTCGCTGGTGGTGGCGGTGGAGTCTTCAGCGGTTCAGGTGTTTCCTCTGCTGGTTCCGTCGCCAGTGGACCGCCTCCAGTGTCCCGCCATGGTGCTACCGTCATTGAGATGTGGCTTGCTGAGCCTTACCAGGTTCGTTTATCCCCGATTCCCTTAAAAATTTTGATGTAAAAAATGGTTGGAGGACCATAAAACTAATTTTCGTTTTTAAAACATAAGATTCCGTTGTAATAAAGCCGATAGTTTGTGACATGTAGTTTCATTGGAGCCAGTTTTCTGCTCAGCCACAAATCTGTTGGTGGCAGACTATTGCTTACAAAAGGACTTTAAATGAGGCAATTCTCTAAATTTCTTCCATTGATAGATGTTTTTGCTGTTTTCTCAACAATTGTTCTGTGGTATATGATACGAATAAGAGATGCCTAAGATTTTACTAATAGAATGCTTGTCAAGCCGATGGCATTCTCGTCCTTTGCATTTTTAACTTCAGAGCGGATACGATTCATATATTTTCAGTATCAGTCTGTTCAAGTACATAGTGAATGATGGTAACCCTTAATTTTTTCTGCTTTATATGCTCAGTTCTGTGCACTTAGATTCTGTAACTCGGTAAAAGTTGGTCGACAGTGAGGTGATCTAACAGTGTCTTAACTCTCCCTGTTCCTCCAGTATTCATTTGAATCGATCTTATGTTTTAGGCAAAGAACATTATCCATTTATGCGCAGGAAACCACTCGCTATTCATGCGACGCAGACAGCCAGATTCCGTTGACGTGCAACAGATGAAGGCTCATGAAAGAGAGGAACGACTTCGAAGGGAGGTGGGTTTGCATCTGTCAACTAGTTGGGGATTAATTGCTGGCCAGATTTGTTCAATCTTCCTTCCCTTATCTCAGACCGAAAGGGCTCGTCTATTGCGGGAACGCTCTGAAAAGACTGCTGCGCTTAAGCTAAATGCCGCCCTCGAGTCGCGCTGTGCCGAGCTTGAGTCTGCCCTGCGCTCATCCACTGCCATTGCAGCTGCGGCGGTGTCTGCCGGATCGGCTGCTCCGTCATCACCTGTGGAAGCACTCATCTCCAATTGTAGGCCGTCGAAACGAATTACTATGTCCAAAGACGGAGACGAAGGAGAAGTGGGAAATGGGGAAGAAGAGAGAGAACTGGATGAGGAAGGAGATAAGGTTAATATTGATGAGGAAGAAGGAGAATTACAGGGCCAAAATGAAGTTCAGTCTTCCTCAAGGGAGCCTCGGGATCGTCTTCCCAGCCCAACAGTTTATGCTCATTTGCAACATCAGCGTCTGCAACGACATGGGGGAGTGAAAGGCAGACGAATCAAAGATGAGCATAACAAAGGCATCGATTCATCCTCTATCTCTGTGCGCCTTGCTCAGGCCTCACCACATGCAGTCCCCACTGGCATTTACGAGGGCTTTGTAATGGCTCAATCTACAACTGTGACCTCGATTCCCACACAGTCAGAACCGGCCATCCCACAGACGGTCGCATGGTCTCCTGTGCGTTTGGTTAACCCTCCATTAGTTATTGTTTAGTCGTATCTGTTGAGGACATTTTGGGCATAATCTTCCTTCAGAACCAAGTATTTAAATGTGATTTTTTCCACCATGGTCGTGCCAAGGTCGAGAAAAACATTGAAGAATGAAAGTTATTTAATGCATGACACTTGAAAACTGCCTGTCAGACTAACTGATTTAAACACCCACTTTAGTGCATAAAAGAATTGAGTTGATACTGACTACTATTCTTTTCTCTTTATTGTGTTCACACTTGTTCACAAGCGAATCTATTTTTACAGTTCTCAAATTTTGAATAATCATTCGTGAGTGCAAAATATCAATGTATCAATGTCATAGTTAAAACGGTCCGACATTCTTAACTTGGGTTTTGATGTGACCTCATACGGAAGAAGTCCACCCATTCTTTCACCCAGACTGTAATCCATCAAGCGCGTGAAGGTCTCACCTCTCTGACCTACTCTCAACCGCCTTTCCTACCCCCACGTCCCGCCTTGGTGACCCAGAGCCTGGAGCATTTGCCAAACCACCAAATGGCCTTAAATCTAAGTCAGAGGTCAAGGGTTCCTGTGCCGCTAGTGTCTTATCCTATCACATCCACTCTCTCCCTTCATTCTGGCTATGGAGCAGTGAATCCACTTCAAAAGACTGGTCCGATTGTTGTGCCCTCCCTCGCATCTAATTATTATGTGAGTATGAGTCACGTACACCAATGTTTTGTAGCCTACTCATAAAATGAGACTGGAAAATGTTTGGCCGACTCAGTAATGATCAGATATTTTAATGTGTTACTCTTAGATCTCAGGTTGATAAATATGCATAGCTGAAGGTAACAGGTGTTGATTTCGAAGTCGTCTTGGTGTGAATTTCAGATGCAACAGAGGCTCACCCATCAAGGACAGTCTCCCTATCCCTGGCCAGGCACGCACATTTCAGCGCTGGGTAGCGCCCACAGCGGTCGTCTTTTCAATGGATTTAGCTATCCTGGTCATCTTAATTTGACGGGTGACGAGTCGTCCAGGCAAGACATTGCCATTCCTGCAGTTGCAAAAACCAGTCCGTCACTAGGAGCGACTCAGGCGATCTGTCGGATCTTCGATCCCAATAGTGGACGAACTATCGGCATTCCTCCCTCCGAATCGGTGCCTTCAGTGGGTCAACCGACGAACAGTCGACCTCCCGTCTCTCATCAACAATCCTCCATGTGGAGTAGTGGCTTTCCTCTTGTAAGATTCAATGTGAACTTGTGTCCAGACTGCAGTTGGTGATATGACGTTAATTTGAATTGTATTTCTCTCGTTGATGCAAATAGTGGTTTAGGAAAAACTTTGGCAAAAGTCTGTCATTATTCCGCCGCGTAGGCTAGGTAGAGGGGTGTATATTGAAAATGGAAGTTAGAAATGCTGTATTTAAACAGCCAATGGAGTTCTGTCAACAACTATTTTTAAATTAGTTCATATGCTCTTAGCTTTGGCTGAAGAAACGAAAAAGGTTGAAATTTTGTTTTTTTATTTTCTTAGTCTACTCTCTTCGTCTCAAACGATCAACTCTAGATTTCCTTCTGAATTACTCCGATTTGATTTGATTTCATTTGTTGCAATGCAGGAATAACTTGGGCTGTGCTCATTTAATATTGGTGAAATTGCGACTTTGATTTTAGAGTGCCTGTTCAAACCCCTATGCCAATTATCCTTATGTACCCTCGAATTCTGGCACTCCGATGTGCTACTGTCCGCCATGTGGCTACCGCGGCTTCAATTCAGTAGCTTACTACGATGCAAACTCTGCACAGCCGTGCTTTAGTCAGAGTGTTCCATGTGCCCCTGTCTCTATGCCGATTCTAAACGCAGGAGACGAGTTCTACATGACAGGAGGTGGTGAGACAGAGGAGCTCCCGTGTCTCTCCGGATACTATCAACCTCCGTGGTATCCTTACTATGATCCCTACTGGCAATGGCTTCGAGCCGCGACTGGGGTTGCCGCTTCCGGTACGATTTCCTCTACGGGTGTGGGACCTAGAGCTGTGGGCTGGTTTCCTAATTCAGTTCCTCCACCACCTCCGCCACCACTGCCGTTGTCAACGTTGACGAACGCACCACTTAGTGCGATGCTCTCGCCTTACGCAGGACCTACGCGGCGCCGTATACAACAGCAGAAGCTGGCTGCCACCAGACAGCTGCAGCGACAGCAACAGCATCTGGATGGCCATGAGGGTTCGGGACTTACATCAAAGCGACAAGTAATTCGAGGCGTTTCACTTCAGGACTTGCCCAGCAGAACCAGATCGGATAGTGAGGGTGGTAAGAATGATCAACTGTTGGAGATAATTGATTTTGGAACAAATTAATTTTTTTATTTATGAACCAGTCTCATTAGTTTGTTTTGCAAATGCTTCAAATGGGTTTTTTGTGCTTATTATCTAATTTTCTTTACGGAACTAATCCACTTGTTCTGATCTTTGATTTCACACGTGCTTGAATTTCTGTTACGGAAAGACGCAATTCGTACGTACATTGCAATCGGATGGACTTTTGACCAGCAAATGGAGTTGGAAGGCGATGAAAATTGGTAGCACTTTTGCATTTTTTGTTCACAGACTTCTTTTAGTACGAAGTCTTTGCGGTAATTTTGTCAGTATGTATTAGTAGAAGTGCTAAAGAAATTTCTATCTTAACTAAATGATGTTTCGATACATCGTCGTCGTTGCTGCACCTTCATGCTGACGTAGCTTTATGCAAGGAACTGCTAAGTAATCCCACCTCAGTTAAGTCAGAGCGCATTATGTTTTAGGTTATTCTAACTGGCTGCCAAATTTTGATTGCAAGTTTCACTGTCGTAAACTACATTGTTTGTAAGCGGGTTTGACGTCTGAGGCGAAGAGCTTACAGAGCAAACATAGTTGGTAATAGAATAATAATGTTAGTTTTGATGTTAATATTTCCCCAAGTTTACTTGGGAATCACAATTATCACGTAGGTTTTCCTGGAGTTAAATGAACAACAAACAAATGCTAAAACTTCTTCTAGAGTAAGAACGTATTGTTATTTTTGTATGGACTGTTTCAACAGGTTTTCTTCTGAAACCAGGTTTTGGAATCGATCATACGCGGGAGTACTCGGCATCGCGGCCTTCGCTGGTCCAAATGGTCGCTGCCACCTCCTCTGTCCCATTCCAGTCCTCGGACAACCACGGTGGAGGGGGCAGCGGCAGCTATGGCGGTGACGGTGATGCGAGACTGGAAGACCAGCAGCCACCTGGCATTTTTACTTCCCCACCGCCACCTAATCTCCTCACGAATCCCGCCTCCTCTTCAGAAGAACAGATCCGACTTACCTATCAGCAGCAGGTGAGAGTGTTCGGTAGATTCGTCCTGCTCTCTGTGCTGTAGCAGAGTCGGTTTTATTGCAGCGGTCTCTACAACTACTTAGGTTGTCATAAGTGCAGTAAACGATTTCACAGGCTGTGTAGCGAAGGTAACAGTTCAACAAAGAAGGGAATGGGCGACTTACGGATTGAAACGCTAAAATTTTCATATCTATCATTGACCCATTGAATAGTTTTGTTGCAGATTTGAAAACAACCTCATAATATATCGCATTTCTCTCGAAGACATTACCTGTAATGCTGCAATTTTTTTTGCATTTGAAAGCAACTTTATTCCGTTTTTGAGATAACATTACCATAAACATCCTATTTTCTTATATTGACTTTGTTTTGGTAATCAGTAATTAATAACTTTACACTATGAAAAGAAGAGGTCACTTATGTTTACTCCTAGAAATTGCCAAAATATTGTGCTGTCATCACAATGGCGAATATCGAAAAGATTTCCTGATTGCCTATTTGGGGCTTATCAGGAATAAAGAAGCCTACCTTATTCCAACTAATTTCTGTTCATCATAAATGATTCAACAAGGGCGAACAAGATTTTCCTCCAAAAAGCCGTTGCTGCTGAACCTGCAAATCAGAGTCGTGTTGGTTTGCTTCTGTGAGAGAAATGCAGCAGATGAATGATATCATTTCAGATGCAACTGCATCGGCGTATGTGGGAGGAATGGATGTGGAGGGCAAGCACGGCTTACCCTTCACAGAGGGTGCAAGGTGAGGTCACGGAGCTACCTGGACGTCAGCATCTCTCCGTCCACCCCTCTCCGGCCAGTGCAACCGGTGCTAGTGTCGGTGGTGGAGCTCTCCTTCGGCGTATGCCACCTCCACCACCTCCAAGGTCTGTTTCATGATTGTTTACCTCGAAACTGTTTCATTTAATTATTATATTCGCTTGCAGACTTTCCTCATGCTTAATTTAATTTTCGGTTATTAAATAATCAGTTCCCCTTAATTTTGCACATCTTAGGACATTCATTGCGTTTCACATGGATACTGAATACTATAATTGGTTTTCTCCCTTTTTATCATAGAATTTATAACTTCTCTTTATTTTCACTTTCCTGGTAACTTAGGCGATTTTTAAGGTACATTAAATTTTTTTATCAATTTGCACAATCAAAGATCAATCTTACAACTGACTTATTATACTCAATAAATGGAATGAACGTACGAAATATTGTTGCTAGTTGTCGGGGTGGGGTCTATGCATGAGCTGCAGAAATCAGTTCGAAGTTCTAAGGTTGACGCATATCTTTAAAGGATTCAAGGTCTTCATTTTGTCATTAAAGAACATCTAGTATCCACCACTACTAGTCGTTGTTTATGAACACTCTTTGCTACAGCTACTCGCAGTACTTGGCCGCAGGCACGTCACCACAATCGGGACAACAGCATCTCATCCCGATAGGCGCTGTGACGGATATCCGTGACCCCAGTGGACCCGACGGCTCTAGCTCAGTAGGCTACATGGGTCTCGATTTTCATGGAGTGACTGGGGGCGCTCCACTCTCCACTGGTGCCTTGACAGAGGCACCACCGCCGCCAACATTGGAAGAGCCCTTCCACCATCAAGAACATCTTCCCAGCTCATTTGGTAGTCTTCAACGTGGTCAACACCCTGGTGATATATCTTTCGCTTCACTATATACATTATACGAATAAGTACCAAGTATCAAGTCAGGCAACCAAAATCATCCCAAACCACATTTTATCCCTTTAAGTTAAGTGTGTTTGGTAAATGTGCCTTTGAAGCACAATACTACAAGGGGTAAGGAGGATTCAATTCCTAATTACCTGATTCTGAGCTCGCAAACGATTTATTCTGCGATCATAATATTGTCATTTTTTGCAATGGTGTTTTTTTTTAACTTTATTTAATGCAGTCAATTGTATCAAGAATGTGTTTCCATTCCAGGTTTAAATATAATGGCTACTTCATTCATTCTTTCTGTGCCTTTAGGATCTGTTGATCGATTGAGTACAATGGTTCGTTTAAGTCGGTCTTCAGTGCCAGGTCATACAACAAACAGCCATCTCTATGCTAATATGACTCTTGTGGATGGCAAACTTGTGCCACTGATGGGCCGTCCTGCCCCCGTACTTTCTGAGCAACCATTGTGCGCGCCGGTTCCCTTCGGTGAGACGCGTACAGTGGGTGCTACGGCAACTGTCGCATCACGAGGCATCTCATGCGCCACCTCTACTACTGCTGTCTCAGTTGTTCCTACATCCTCACGTCGATCTCGTCCTCTAACTAGATATCACTCTTCGCAGACTGTCTGGCTTACGGGTGCCATCTGCGATGTGGAGGCTCCCTGCCAGCCCTCTGAAAGCGACTCGCCACAGTTTCCTCAATCTAAAGTGGAACTTCCCAAGGGTGCCGGTTTTTGGGATCCTCAGTGATGCTCCTCTTGAAAGAATGAAAATCTCTAGGAATACTTTCGAATTCCCTTCCAGTCTTTCATGTATGCATTTGTAACTCTACTTTGACCTTGCCTCAATTCTTTCCCGTCCCTTTCGGCTGTTTCTCTTGGATTGTTAGCTATCTCCTGCAAATTACTTATGTGGAGGACCCGGAAAACTGTCAGCTCTCAAACCCGCATATCAGGCAGTCTACTGGTCTTTCTTTTGAACGTGTATAAAATAGTGCAGTTGTATATGGAATGCTACCCATCATTTTTTGTCTGTTTCAATAGTCCTTGACTTGGTGATCACCTCCAATGTATACTCGAGATGTTTGGTGAGGCTTGTCACTCGTGCACCTGAGTAAGAGGACGGTCTTTAGCCACGGTGGGCTTTTGAATCAAAGATTAAATGAAGAGCCTGTTTATAGTTTTATTGTCTGACAAATCACCATAAGTATTGTTGTAGTTGGACTGGAAGTGATTTGGCAAAAGCTTTACTCCTTGAATTCCATTTTAGACCCGACCACTTCCAATTCCGTCTCATTTTCATCTTCCACCCGCGCATCCTGTCACACACCATTCTGAGGTAGTTATATTGTCAGTATTATGTGCAGAAACGTGAGTTCAACGGGAATGCAATAGGGATGGGGTGAAACCTTCTTCCGCTATTCAGGACCAGCACATTTGAATTGCCATGCGGCTAAAGGTATCCTCATTCGCCTACCAAACTCTGGGACGAATAAAATCCATGTATTGGTGCAGGTCTTTAGTTGTTCAAGAAACAACTCAAGATACACGACGTATCTACGTAGCATTTCGGAAAAGAAGCGCAACATGGGAACATTTAAAGCTTCCCGTCATTTGCCTTCTGCTTAAATCACATCACTTTGCCTTGTAGCATTTTTATTCTCGATTTTTCGTCCCTCACAATAAAGATTAAAAGATAATGACATTTTAACTTTCAAGTATTCCAACCCGAAGACGTATTTCTTCCGGATTTTAAGAAGAGAGACTTCCTGGTCTCCATTACCGGCACTGAGTCGCCTAGACCGATTTTAAGTGGTATGTTCGACTATTGTGACGCGTTGAACTTCCATACAAATTTCACGAAAGGTCTCTTCATATCTGGAATGGACTTAATCCACGTAAGTCGGACCACTTCAAGATTGCATGTACCTGCTATAACTGACTCTGTGTGAAACCTCATAACAAAATGGAGGTTGTGAATGCAACAAGACGTACCCCCTACTTCATAATGCTTTCCTACAAAACACCAGGATTCGCAAATTCCTGTAAGCTGCAACAACATTCTGAAGGATGTCATTTCCTAAACTACATTATTCGTTTATCAAATTAGTTGAAATATGTCAAGAGGCTGAAAATGGAAGAAGTGTTTAGTATTATATAGTTTACGACAAGTAGTAAATCCGGTATTCAAAAAATGGCTTCAGATTTGCGATTCTCGTGATTAGCAAAAGAGCCTTGACTCGGTAAGGTCAACGTCATTTAACAGCAGTGACAAGCCAAATACAGTTGTGGACATTAAAAACCTCTGCTAACCTTAGGAAGGGACGGGAAGAACCACGTTGCCAATTCACATGGTGATGAAGAAATGTTTCCAGATCTAAGGTTATTCCGCTGTCGTCGATTGTGACAAGAGCATCGATTCAGCGTCACGTGCTTAGCATCTATGCAAATAGCCTTTTCAAGCTGGAGAAGATGATTCCCTCATCTGGGGACACCTGTTTGGCAACAATGGCAGTATACAGACCGGGATATCTCCTGCTAGGAGGGGATACACCGCAATCACCTCTTAAACTTCAGGCCCTGGATAGTCACGATTCGGTTTATTTAAAAAGTTCTCACCTTACGCAGCGCAAAGAACAGGCCCTCTTCAACCACAGTTTGGTGAAATCAAATGGAAGTGACATTTCCGTAAGAAGCATCAAGCCCGCCATTCCATCAGCAAATTCTAGGCAGGTCAAGAAAAAACCTGCTATTCTATTTCACTCCAGAAGAATTCAGCAAGAGGCGGAAGTGTGTCCCTTCATTCCACTGATACAAAACTTACCCGTTGTTGAACAGGAGGTTATTGTCATTGAAGATAAGACTACTCATACAGGCGGTAAAACCGCTTCCGAACAACACGTAGAAGCAGTTGGCACTGCGATTCGAAGTGTTTCCCAAAAGTCCTCTACGTCGAACTGTCTTGAGAAACGCATCTTTGACCACTACCAAAGGCGTGAAGGTAGCGTCTGCGACCCGATGACCAAGACGAGTTTACTAAAAGATCAGGTGCGTTCAAAGGGATGCAGAGCGATTCAGGTGTCCACGTCTAGCTCAGGTAGTGGGTGGGTGTGTGATCTGAATACTACATGTCGGACACCAGAAAATACGATTAGATCGGGTCACTATCACGAGTGTACGGTTATTGATAATAAAGACACTGATACGGTGGTACCAGAACAAGATATTTCTTCGGAGCTGTCTCTTCAATCACACCAAAAGCATTGCCAACATTGCGATTGGGGGTGCAGAGCCTCAGAAAGCGCTGATACTCAACCTCCATCAATTACTTACGTCTCACAAAAGAAAGAATTTGCCAAAACCTCATGCACAGTGGATCTGATCAATGCAGACTTAAACTTCGCTAATGGAAAGGTACAAGAAGCACCCGCTGGGGAGATCCTTGCATCGGAGGAGTCGCCGGTCGGTCTCTCAGAGGCCTTTATGAACGCACTCCTTCGGGTGCATGAAAAGCCCTTTTTGGATGGAATTTTGGGCCGAATTGAACAAATAAGATTCCATTGAATCGACCGCTTACTTTTCCACTTCAAGCACTTCAGTACACCATACGATTCCGTGCTACACTTTATTATTTGAAGTTGTGCTTCTCGGACAACTTTAAATGTTCCTATCCTTTTATTCATTTTCGTCACAGCCTTCTTCTTGTAAAACACACTTGTTCGGATGGAAGTGGGTTTAAAATGATGTACAATTTCGGAATAAATGTGACTTACTTTAAAGGCAGGCAGGAGTCCTATGGCAGCATTTTACATTAGCTTTTTATTACCGATCTCCTTTTGTACTCTTGAATGAGCTTTCATGTCAAATAAACATTCTTTCCTAACTAAATAATACGGTCTTGCATTACACGATTTAATACAGTGCATAGTTTTTCAGGGCAATGTTTGCAGCATGACTTTATCAAAGAGAAAATGAATTAATTAGTAGTTGCTATTGCTTTGCTTTGCTATCGCTTTGTTCACTAGCACCTAATATTGTCTGTCAACCCGCCTGCAGGATCTGTCGCATCCCAATGGGCCTTGGTGCTGGGATGCAGCCTTAGACACGCTCACAAAGCGACTGGCATCTCATTCCGTATATCGTCGCTCACCGCAAGCTTGTCAAATGATTGTGAGCCAAGGGCTAGTAATTGGAGCAGATGTACTGCAAAACACTCAGACTTATATTATTTCATGAAATTCAAAGCAAAAACAGCAGAAATTTTAATTACAACGTTCAGGGTTTATAAAGCGCAGTGACTTTCATGATAATGCTCACCATTTATTGCGAGTGACCAATAAAGAGCTCAATTTTTTCGTTGGATATCACCCTACCCTTTACGAAGAGAATGAGAGTCAAGTGGTAACGTGAAGAACTACATTTCTGCTACCACCAAGTGATCAGACCCGCTTTCACATCACCGGATGGTTATTACCTTCCCCGCTCATGAAGCAGTATTTGTTTTAATGACCCTAAACGTTTGCAAAGGATATATTTCGATGTAAATCATCACCCAAACAAACCTCATTTTAGCCGAATGACAGGATACTCTACGATCACAACTTTCCGCACTAAGGAAAATGCATTAAGGAAATATGCTGGAGAAATTGTGTAATCATAAAAAGGCGTTGAGGAGCTTAGCCAACCAAAAGAGTCCAACCCGGTATTTATCACTCTTCTGACTTTGCTGGTGGTACATTAGGCTAAGAAATGGATGCACCAGTCAAAGAAACCATAAAAGTAGATGTAAAACTATACATATCTAAGGCCATTATAAAGGTCCTTGTTGCTGCTGCTTAGTTATTGGGGCTATGGTTAAGTTGAGGGGCTTCAGTAGCCTTTGCGTCGAACCATGGCGAAGTGCGTGGTCTCCCAATCATTCTTTCGTCGGTCACCACGCTGAAGAGTGCCAGTAAGGATGTAACCAGCATGAAAGTCTGACTGGGTCACATTGCTGGTAAGGAAGATGCAGAAGTGCGGTTTACCAGCCATTCCTTCCTCGTCGTCCTTGAACTTGCCCGTCACGAACAGCGCACCATCGTGCTTTGTACACATGGCCTTCGCCCGTGCCACGTAGCGCTTATTGGGTCCGCAGGTCTAAACGGGTGAAAAGTGCCCTCTTAGGTTTCACTTTCTCTAGGAACAATTAGGCTAAGATTATTTGGTACTATGTCAATAAAATTTTATGAAAATAATCAATTTGAGTAGATTCAGGTGATTTTTAATGAATTTCCTTTGTACAGGGAATTCAAACTATCTGCTTGTGCCAGAAAAATGTCATCTGCTAATAATATTGGACCGGAAAAGGTGAACATTATCCATCTATAAATCTATCATGCACCACACATGAGAGGAGCTTCAATGCCGTATCTTAAGAGATGAAAAGAGCATACACTGAGCATACCAGAACCGGAGGAAACGCAAGAAGAGCGAGAATGAGGAAGAACCCATTGGCTCACCTTGACAACAGAACAGTAGCGACATGTAAACCAGGGAAACCTCAGCTCCCATCGATTGCACATACTGGTAGAAGGAATACCCTCAAAGGCGTACAGTTCCAATGACATTTGGCGGCCGTTGATCCGAATAAGCTTGTCGCAGCGTCGACCCAGGGTTTCGTAATAGAACAATTGTACCATTCCTGTTCGATCGTCCAGTAAAATGTTTTCATTCATTACTAATTCATGTACAGAAGTTTTAAGTGTCTCGTAGTTGTCAGTTGCCATGACGAAGGCATTATTTTAGGTAATCCAACCACACTTGAATGCTAACTAAACTTCCACTAAATAAGACAATTTGGACAATATGGTGGCATCTATTGATATAGCAACGTTTTTTGTCTTAAAATAAATGGGAAACTTCAGTGAATCTAGTTAATCCCGCTAATACATTTCTGTTTAAACGGTTGTGCAGTTGCATTTATTCGTGGGCGCATCGACTGGGAATAGGTTTATTTTGGTGCAAACAAGTTATAAGCTTGACATAACATTCTGCAATTGTGATTAAACTTAAAGTGCCGTTGATCGCAAGCTGAAGCATTTTAATTTGTAAAATAAAGGCGGACGGCATATGTGCAGCTGCCTTCCCTTCCAAGAGAGTGGAACAGTTGCTCTCTAGCAAAAACGTATTCTTAAACGGAAGATGGCGAGTTTTTGACTTCATTTCCTCGCCTTAGTACAAATAACTTACAAATTTAAAATTCTCTTGATTCATTCGGCGTTAGGGCAGTCGATGTTTGACATACAAGGCAGCTTTGAAGTCTAAAGACAGATGTTTGAATGAACGAAAGTACGATACTGTTGGCTCCCCATACGCCGCACGCTCGTAGATCGAGAGCTCATCATAATCGAAGCCCTCATCTGTCCGTAAGTTTGTGATGGAGCATAATTTATGGGTTGATGAGGCAAAATATGGCAGATTTTAGGATTTTGGACAGTATTTTTGAATTCGAAAGAAGGAGGACCTATGACACATGTAACAGGTGTTGAAACTGAACCACCAACTGGCTCCCTCATAACTATGTCGAAGAATTGTTCCAATGGGTACGAATATAAAGGAAACTAAAGTGTTCAAAATAGGTGCTAGATTAGGCAATAAAATAAAGTCATTTATTGTTGTCAACTTCTTGTAAATCGCACTGGAAGCTGGAGGTTAAAATATCAGTGCCCGAAATAGTATTTAATAAGTGCGGTGGTTTGGCAATTAAAAGAGACAGGTGGAATGGGCATTGGTGCTCGAATCACTTTGTTTTTGAGGACAGTGCGCAGAGAAGCATTCACTTCCTTTCATGGCGGTCAGTATAATTGTTTGGCCAACTGCAACTGCATGTGCGAATGCAATGACTTGCTTTTCAGGGGATTGAAATCCAGTTATTTGACAACCACTGTGTACCATTACGTTCTGCTGCTGAACTCTGAGACTTGGAGCTCTTCATTACAAAATTGGTTTTAATACTAAGACAGATACTTCAGTCCAAAGAGGGAAGAAAGATTGGGAGCAAAGCAATTGAATTACCAAGGAAAAATCTAATTTTCCTGCAGCAAAAGTTGTATAACGAATTTAATTGTGCATTTTATGCGCTTAGAGGAAGTTTCAATCTCTTTGACTTCTGGGAATTATTGTTGTTATTATTAGTTGAGGTGAAATGCCTTTTATCTGACAAAACAACCGTCATTGGTCAAATATCCGCCTGAAACATAGCTTGTTGGAGCTGCAAAGGAGAGCATGAAAATTGGTTTCCATTACGTTGGGTGTTATCTTAAATTGCAACTGAGTCGTTTTGAATTTGTAAGGGACTACTGCTCCAAGGCTGGTAGCAATTGACAAACGAAATAAATGAAACGAGGTTGTAGGTTGTTACTGATTAAGCATGAACCCTTCTCTGATATTGTATACCGCCACTCCATCTGCCATTAACACTCCATTGGGTTTTTAATCCATGACGAAAGGTCGGTACTTTAGGAGCTGGTAGTGTTTGTCATCTGTCGCCGCTGTGGAGAGCCGTTGTGTTCTCAGGCTCATCGCAAAGGAAGGCTGTTATAGAGAACCGAAGAAAATGTTGCCCCAGTGACAAGACAATGCCTTTTGACTGCGTGTAGTCAGGTGCTAAGCTGTGTCTGTGGTTAGTTTTTATGAATCGTAGGTGCTCATCGTAATTTAATAGAGTCTTAAAAACCCAAATCGTCGCATTATTTCAGCGAAGTGGCAGACGCCTGCGACTCATAATCACTGGTGAAGATGGCACACTGAAACCGAAAATTCTCAACCCATGCAATATGACGTAGACAAACAAAAACCAAAAGCATCAATACGACCAAACTATGTAGTCAACGATCAACTTTAGACAAAACTATAACAACATGGTTCAAGAATACGTAATGATGGGATAAGGCTGTCTTACACAGGTAGAAGGCAAATGTTGACTAAGAATAGCCATAGTAGTGTCGGTTCGGTCTCTCATTCGCCCAATGCTATGACTATGCTTTAAGTTCTAAAGATAATCCTTTAACTTCCCTGATTTCAACTTCTGAGTTCAGTAAATCACAAAGGGACCCAAAGACAGGTTTGACATGCTTACTGTCAGCACGAACGACAAGATAAAGGAAAGGCCACTTCTGGCATTTCGAGGGGACACCAGTTGCCTCACGTATCACATCACCCCTTTATCCGGCGGGAGACAGGATGGAGTAAGGAAAAAATCCTCTTAAATGAGGTAAATCGTTTGTAGGTAAAATAATTACCATTGATAAGAAGAGAAAGAAATATATTAGGAGCTTCTAAACATCGCAGACAGCTGCGACTCTTTGGTAGGAAACTGTCCACCAGGACAGAAAACAAGGCTCCCAAGTGATGAGTAAACTTAATTGAGGCACATCCACCTTCTAAACCATAGTAATTGACAACGTTATAAGTGTGTGCTGACCCACTTATTTTGAGACAGACAACTTGAATCACATCAGTAATCTATTCCACGCACAACTCTCATCCGAATTAAACCAAACTGGAAATATTTGATTATAAAAGTGGCAAAGTGAATAAGTTTGCTTCAAAGTGGTGTATTCACTGTTTATAGCTCCAAAGCCTGGCTGTCTCAGTCAAGACTCATTCGTTTATTAAAAACATTGACAGTTCGACCTAACACCTTCAAAAGACTCGGTTGCCGATTGTGGTTCACAAAAGGAAGATGGCGGAGCGATAGTTGAAAGCCATCCTGCATTCCTTTCCATAAAACCACCTTATGCACATATTTTGCTTCCATGTTCTTGGTTGCTACGATAGTGGGAATTAAATATGATTTCATTTTAATTGTACTGATGATTATCCATCAGTTGAAACCTTGAATGAAACAAAAAACTGTACCTAGGCCGGAAATAGAAATGTCTTTTGAAGAATCCTACGCCAACTTAGGTGGAACGACTACCTCTAGACAGTCTGTTAACCCAATGTCATTAAAGTATCAACTGTTGCATTTGCGTTTAAAAGATATTAAATACTAGCCTTACGCTTTTAACGCATTTTGCTTATTTCATCGGACCAAAAAGCATAAAAAGAATACACAAGTGGAGAGGATTAGTTACATCTTTCCTCGACTGAAATGGAAGATAAGTACTTTTGGGGAGCATGTAGAAAGCAGGATTCGAGGTCTTCACAACCAGTGTATTGGTTCAGGCTTAATGGTTTCTCCTAGGAGAACAATAAGAAAGGAGTCGTTCGCCCCGAGAACCTCATCATTTAAGGCCATACGGAGAATGATAGCAAGAAGCACAGACCGTTGCATTCTCATCGTTAGCGGTTAGGGTGAATTTTTCGCCCACGATTACACATTTTAGTAAACAAATGCAAAACAATCGCTTTTCGTTCCCACAAAATAGGGTCATTCCAACTCACGTCTTCACAATGTTGGTCTTGTCGGGTAGTAATGATGCAATGGAAAACTCGCAACTAGCCTTTTCACTAAGCTAAGGAGACTTTTATGCTTTCCACCTCACATAACTTACACCGTTTTCGCATCACTTTAATTACCTTTTCCAGAAGAGTGTTCCATGTTTCATGCTTAAAAAACAAAATTCATATTTAGAAGACTCGTGGCATATGTAGACAACAAAACGATTTTCATTTATGCAAATGAGTTTACTGCTATGAGGAGAAGGTTGGCGTTGTCAGTCTAATGAGTGATAGAATGAAGTTAGCTAGAAATGCTGCTACTGATTAAAATTGAACATTTTGTTTAAGTATCATCGCAATTTTTTTATGCAGAGACCAAACGTCACAATTTGACTGGACTTTGGTGGTCACAAGCGGCACTCCAAGAAATAAGCTAAAGCGGAAAAAATTTAGCCGCCTTCCTACAATATTGTAAACCAGCACTTTGTTTCTACCCACCAGTTCCTACTGACGATTAAAAAGTGTACGAACCAACCGACTTTTGCTTTTCATTTAAAGCTAACCGTAAGCATAAACAGAGGCTTTTAAAGCTAACTAATTCCATGCAAATTTATTTTCAAGTATGAAAAATTGTCAATAATTCAGTTAAAATTAAAAGACTAATGCAATATATTAACTGTCTTAGCCCTCGCATTACCCCGAACAAGCGTCTCAGTGAACGCTTAATCAAAGATTAAATTAATGGCTTATTTTGCCTGCTCTACGACGCCTTGAAAAAGCGCACTGACAGAATGTCGACTAGCTTTGTGTCGCACGCTTGGACTACGATGTGTGGATTGAGAAAACAAGCCCAAATCTGCTTTCCCACCATCATTTAAAGGGCTCTACATAAGTGTGCATCGTGGTTACTACCATAACTGAGTCCAGTCTGAATATCATCAAATCGGCAACAATTGGCCATTTAGGAACGCATGGCAATAGCGAAAAAAGCATCTCAAAATCGTTACTCGACTTTTGTTGACCAGGCGGTGCACTCCGTCATCCCATAAAATCGGTTGCATTCGCAGCAGAAGGCACCATTCTATGCAGTGTTTTTGATGCTTTCTGTGAAGCGCATTTTACAGATCAGATGGTGTAATTTAGTTTTGTAAAGAAATTGCATGGCAGTGAATACAGTGTATCATGGCGACTTTTGCATGATGTTGCGGTAGGCGAATACTGTACGCAAGCTATCCGCAAAAGGTCACAAGATCACGAAAATCGGAGCCAAAGTTAGTGTATGCGCACTGCATGGATTCCGTTGATATGACCTTTGCCATTTCACGATTAAACGACCGCATCAGGTAGGGTGGCCAATCGACCAACCGCTCGAAGTCTTAACATTTTAAAGCCTTCAAGGAACATGACTTAAAGCGGCACTAATTTTTGCGGGCCTTGATGAGTTTATTTCTTGCTGCGAGTCCTGGTTGCAAGTTCCTAAAGGTGTGAAATAAGGACGTGTTTGGCACTATTTTGAAGTATTTTTCAGCTTGAGGTTGGTTGAAACCAGAACGACCCATATTCCAGAGGAGATGAGGTTAGGCTCCGATACCAAGGGTGCTCAAACGAAGCATGAATGCTTTGAATATTTTTAATGGCATTGCAGCTCCAGACTCGGCAAGCAGAAATGGTTTATTTTTGAAGATGGAAACTGATAAGCAAGTTCACACTGAGACATATGCAGTGAGAATGTCCTGCGATGATGTGGACATTGGCGGACCGCGCATTTCTGCACAAAGTCTGCCCACTTGCAAGCGGAGCTGGTGCTCGGCAGTTAATTCGGCATGGACAAGATAGTGTTTTAAGTTTCTCAGAACAGGACTAAATGTGCTCTTAAATCTTTCAACTTGAATCGCGTCAGTTACCGAAGAGCTTAGAAGAATGAAATTGGATCGAGTCTACATTAGTACTTACTACTAAAAAATGTTGTATTGAGGGCACAAATACAGCTGGGAAAGATAATTAGCCTAAGGATATACGATGACAAATTTGAATGACTTGGGACTGGTTTACCTTTGTTCTACTAAAAATACAAGGTTTTGAAGTACCATTCTAAGAATCCCTAAATCTCGAATTTATTTTGTGAATCACGTACGTACGTAATGCTAAATAAAAAAACAGAGTTAAGGCGATTCGTATTTTGCTTCTCAAATGTTTGCAAACCAGAGATTCATATAATGATGCATTAGCATTAGAACAGCATCTGCTTGCTTCTAAAATCTGCAAGTCTTAGCCACGTGAAAAGACATCGTAGTATTCTGTACTAAATTGTGGAAGAAATAGAAAAACGCATCCTGCCCTCGAAGCATAATCTGATTCCCTGCCGGGAAAGCAGTGACAAAATTTTTGTGTAGGGTATAATCCTGTCGAACTTCGGTATAAATTATAAACGATGCTTCTATTTTATGTTACCGCTGCCCATGGAGACTTTGCGCTAAAATAAAAGATGGTTATCTGCTTGTCCTTTAGCTAAAAATAGGTGCTTTTTAGAAGGAAATCGTTTAACTTGTTGTGTCAACAATTGAACAGACCATAAAAAGGAAGTGAAATAACCCGCTGTTATGGTGAAATAAACCATTTTTAGGTATGAGGGACACCTTTCGATAAATTAGGACTGGAATAAAAATGCACGACCCCTTTTGATTTAACGCTGTGCCAATGACCGATGGATGCTAGGACCGCCCATTAGGCTTTTGGGAAGATAGAAGATGTGTAGGACTGATTTCGGTTGCATAAGAAATAACCAAAGATAACTTGTGGCCTATAACTGAAGGCCTATCAACCTCAAATTAAAGCATATGGAATCACGTAGCAGCAGTCATTGTTGAAGACCTTCTTTAGTATACAATAAGATAGAAAAGAATGTTGTTCTTCAAAATACGGTGCAGGTAGAGTAACTCAAATTCACACTTAACTAAGCAAAGTGGAGAGAAGTGCTGTTAAGTACTAAGTGTGAACTTTCAAAATGAAATGAACACTTTTTTCGCGTAGAAAAGAGGATGAAGATTGCATAAACAGTGGTATGGCAACCTTACCACTGCTGTCGGTGAAAATACACTCATGTTTGTTTACATGGCCCTTACACTAACCATAAAATTGAAATTATTTATTCAGTTGTACCGTAAAACTCCTCATTACGGATTCACAGTTTATTTCAGAGCTCTATAGTGCAGAAGTGCTTCCGGCTGAAATCAAGGTTTAGTTTGAACAGCGTCTGATTATATCCGTTAAGAGGTTACAGGCTTCCAAATAGCAACATTAGCATGTCGTGAGTGACTATGTGTGTGGAATACAATTGTTCCCTAACTTTGCAGATTTTATGTAGAGGAGGTACCAACAAAGTAGCTTGGTACACCGCATTCGGTTTTGCTAATGTTATATGCAGGTGACACGGAGAGATTTACGATGTATTCACTTTCTATGCATGAGATTCAAGGTCTTGAAGCTCAGAGAATACAGGAATGGCAATCATACAAGCTTAAAGTATAAGGAGCTCCGCAGTCTTTGGCATTCATCATTGCTAGTAATGCAAACAAATAGAGCATTATAAATGTTACATAGACCATGCACTCGTTTAAGCAATTAACTAATGCCATCACTGAAAATTTGGCCACCATAAGTGACGCGGATGATAAATTTTCCCTTGTGTCCTTCAAAC
>UYWX01020388.1:13944-97621 GCA_900622495.1 Hydatigera taeniaeformis | reverse complement strand
CACCGTCCACAGATAGCAACACAGTAGGTGCGCTGTTATTGAGCGAGCCTACTTCCCATCACTGGAGGAGAAACACCGATATAGCGTTGGTTTGTGAAAGACTAAGGACATCCTCAGCCAAGCTTACAGTTGAAGAGATGAGTTCGGCGAGCAAGAGAGTCAAGCAAATATGGCAAAATTGGGAAAAATTCTCTTTAGACGACGATATCATGCGGAAGAAGGACGATAGTGCAGCCAGTTCTAAACGCCTCGTGGTACCAGTTTCTTTGGCGCAGTCATCGCTGTTGGACAGGAAAGTGCTCGACGTCGCAAGGAAGAGGCATTGGTGGCCCTCGCTGACGTCGGATGTCTCCGACTTTTGTCGCGCATGCATCACGTGCACCAGCTTTAAGAACTCAGCTCACACGGCGGTAGCCCCTCTGCAGCCGATGTCCACGGGCTTTCCAGAGGAGCGCGTAGGCTAGACATCATAGACCCGCTTCCCACGACGTTATATTTTGATGATGGCAGACTATTTCACCAAGGTCGCGGAAGCCGAGCCATCACAGGCGCAAGATGCTGAGGCAGTAACAACCGCATTCTTGAATCGCTCGATCTGCCAACATGGCGTGCCTGAGTCCGTGCATAACGACCAAGTGGCGAACTTTGAAAGTTGTCTCTTCAAAGAGCTGTGCAAAGCCTTTGGAATCCGTAAGAAGCGTACGACGCCGGGTCATCCTCAGGGCAATGGGCAAATGGGGAGAACAAATCGTGCTCTTGTCGACTTGTTGAAGGTCTTCACCAAAGAGGTGCAGCCCGAGGATTGGGATCTATACCTAGGACGGGCTCTTCTTGCCTACCGAGCCTCTGCTCACACCTCGTCTGGAGTCTCACCATTCAAGATGCTCACGAGTCGTGAAATAAGAGTCTCTTTTGACGTTTCGCTCATCTACGCTCTGGACTCTCTAGGCAAACCTCAAGTGGTGGTAAGAAAATTCGCTAAAAAGTAGCGCACCAACCGTACCACGATCCATTTCTGCATGGTTGAATGGACTTCGTACAACATCAACGTTCCAGAGCGTTAGAAGCTGTACTGGTGGCAGCCAAAGTCGTATCACCTCAGGATGGCATTTGTTCCTTCCATATTTTATGACGAGATTTGTGACGCGAATGAGATGCATAAGTTAATCAGAACGGAAGGGTTAATAATGCCATCTACGATCCCCATTTGCTTCACATTCATGTGCCACCGGTAAACAATTGACATTTAACGCAATGACATCTCCAAGGGATTTAAGACTTTTAGTTTTAAAGTCGTCCTCTGCCTCGATTGTCCATAGGTGTAGAAGATGCGAAATTGGGCAATACCCGCAGTACACGGAATTATACTAGTTTCTGTACCACCTATTTTACATAGAGATTAGATCAGTATCTCGACCACAAGTCCTTAAAAGTGAATAGATTAGTGATGCTAAGGCATGCACATGTTTTCAGACAAATAAGGGCTGATAAATGGCGCCGACAGCCTCGAAGTTCTTTGCATCTGCACTGATTACTGCACTCCCTCCTTTGTCGGAGAGAGAACCTTCGAGTCATGTCGAAAATTACTTGTAGGAAGACAAGCTAATGAATTCCACCGCTAAATTTCTTTAACATTGCAATGTACCGGAACATTCCACAAGCTAGAATAGGGTATTTAGTTGGCTTAAATCTATATTCTACGGAGAATAAATGATTCAAACTGATTTTGGCTGTAAGGCCAGCTCATGCATACACGAACCAGATGTATATTGAAGGAGAATATATAGACATAGTATTGCAAGTATTGATTCTACCAAATATTAATATGCTCTCCGAAAGAAACTGCAAACTATTTAACGGACAAAACCATGTAACTACGGCTGTGACCACTGGAAACAGTGAATAAATATTTTTTAAACCAAATATTTGCTAAATATTGATGAAACACTATGTCTATGTGACCACATGATGCATGGCGGTCACTTAGACATTCGTCAAATATTGTAAACTAGACAACATCGAGCTTAATCCATTCCTACACTCTGGAGTGAGCATTTCAAACAAATTTAATACCTTCATTTGCCTTTTGAAATTCAAGGGTGACTACAACGATTATGGTGGAAAGCGATGACGTTTCGAATGACTTCTATCCTAGTATCCTCCGTTTATGTCACATACGTACGGTGTGCAAGAGGAGCGTTTACATGTTGGCTGGACAAACTCTGAATTCTTTACAACAAACTGTTAGAGGTGAAGTCTGTGTTTGGCTTTCCCTTGTTTCCGGGTTCCACAGACGCTATGAACAAGTGAAGTGACACTACCATGAACATCTCAAAAATTTTCGTATCGGAAATTTCCCGCCACGTTCGCGTGTGTGCGAGACTCTGACTGATCATGTTTTAACCTGCAAAACACCGGTTTTAGAACTGTTCCAGCAGCAGTCATAACAAACGTAACTCCAAGTCCGATTGAAGGCGCCGCTGAAGAGATTAAATACCGCTTTTCGGTTGTATGGTAGTTGATGACTGGCGTATGTGGCTTGTGAGTACTTCCATGCAGTACCAAATGGGTCTTCGGATAATGCGCAGGCTTAACCCATTTGTTCGGCCTGGAATATATATAATTAGGCAAACTTAACGCCATCTTGTATCTGATGAAAGTACCAAAACAATTTAATTGTTTGTACCCTTTTTCTTTAGCTTTGCGTCAAATATATAATATTTAAATAAAAACTTTGCTAATTTTGCAAAATATAATAAATTACCTTTCCTAGACTAAATGAAAATGCTTTATTTTTGCATTTAAAATGAAGTCAGACAGCTTGCATGCATTGTGTAAATCAAAATTAAAATAACTCCACTTGTTAGAATTCTTCGATGTACTCCTTCCACGAAGGACGGCCCTTTACCGCTGAAATCCACCTTGGCGCCTTCCTCCTCTCTGTTCACATCTGAGTTGATAAGTCAGAATGGCACGTAAGCTGTTTGTTGGTGGCAATTGGAAGATGAATGGCAGTTATGGCCACATAGACTCCTTTTTCGACACTCTCAAAAAGGCTGACACTGATCCTAACGCTGGTAACCATTTGTTCCTATAGCAACTGAATCCCTCAGATATTGTTATTGGTGTTCCCGCCTGCTACTTGAAGTATGCTCAGGAGAAGGCTCCGAAAGGGATTAAGATAGCTGCTGAAAATTGCTATAAAGTTAGCTCTGGTGCATTTACGGGGGAAATCAGGTAAACGATTTGAGGAATTCAT
Source organism: Hydatigera taeniaeformis (assembly GCA_900622495.1). Lineage (NCBI taxonomy): Eukaryota > Metazoa > Platyhelminthes > Cestoda > Cyclophyllidea > Taeniidae > Hydatigera > Hydatigera taeniaeformis. Next base: position 94,362 of record UYWX01020388.1, on the reverse strand, counting down.
TCGTTTAAAAACGTGGTGTTTGACGACTGTGATATACAATTTTAACATTTTTAGCTCTGAAATGATAAAAGATTGTGGATGTGAATGGGTCATTCTTGGTCATTCTGAGCGTCGTCACATTTTCGGCGAGTCTAACGAGGTTTGTTTTCTCAATTGCGTTTCTTAGCCAAATATGCCATTTAGTTGGTTGGGGAGAAGGTAAAACATGCTCTTGATTCTGGTCTTAACGTTATCCCCTGCATTGGTGAGCTGCTCTCGGAGCGCGAAGCTGGAAAAACAAACGATGTCTGCTTTTCTCAAATGGAGGCTATTGCCAGTCAGTTCTTTTCTCACCGTCTTTGTTCTCCCTTCGGCATGCTTTTATAAAGTGCATTTTTTGCAGAAAACGTTCCATCAAAGGAAGCTTGGAATAAGGTTGTCATTGCTTATGAGCCCGTTTGGGCAATTGGTACCGGCAAGACGGCGACGCCGGCTCAAGCTCAAGAGGTCCACAAGGTTGTTCGTGAGTGGATTCGCAAGCATGTGGACGCCGGAGTCGCTGACAGAGTTAGAATCCTCTATGGTGGCTCTGTGACTGCTTCCAACGCCAAGGACCTGGGTGCTCAACCCGACGTTGATGGATTCCTTGTTGGTGGAGCCTCCTTGAAACCGGACTTTGTCACCATCATTAATGCAAGAAGATGAAGAGAACGCTACTTGCAGGTTACTGATCCAATTATGTGTACTTCATACTCTTTCTCTTCTCTTTCTGCCGTCCTTGCTCTTCTCTGAACTTCCTTAGCACAAATTATTTCCCTTATCCTTCGTCTCCTTTTAATTCCCTTTCCCATGCTTTCTCTTTGAATGTTGGCATTTTTGGTTAGAGGCTACAATAACTGTTACCCTCTTTTTTTGCCTTTCCTGTTTTTGTGGTTACGTTTTGGAGCATATAGCGCGCTGATACCCTTGCACACGTTGTCGATGAGTCTTATAGGAGTGGCCTCGGAAGATTGAAGTCGTCTACACGATTCTATTGTCCATACTGTTACCACTTCGAGGTGCTGTTAGCTTTTTCTCAAGGCTCGTTCCTATGAGCGGAGACAAATACGGCTTGATTCGGTGGTCTGTGCGATTATTCACTCGCGTTGAATGTTGCTGAGATGGGAGACAGAGGGGGCGGACCCACTCATAAGAAAGAGAGGAATTGACATGTGCCTGTGGAGTAAGTGTTGAGTTTGAATCAGGAAAGCCATATGGGTGCACCGGATTGTACACTGCGTTGACAGTCCTCGTGTTGATTTAATATGCCTTCAATTTAACAGCCTAATTCTGTGATTGCCGGACGTGTGCCCATCACCCATAAGGTGATAGAGGAAGTCACTTCTCTTGCCTCATAAGTACCTCTATCTCTGCCCTGTACCCACCTACCTACTCTAGTTCCTACATTTCAAAGACGTCCTATTCTCAACAAGGCCTGGTTTCGTTGATGTAGATAGTTGAAATCGGTAAATCATTTCCTCGCTACTCTCGTGACGCTAGTCGCCAAGTCTTCGTTCTTGGCTGCATAACTCAAAGCTACACGCGACGAAGTGTGGTGTGCAAAGGACCCACGATTTGTCAATGACAAGGGCTGATTGAAATTGATTAGACTCAGATAAGAACTGGAAAGTGCACTTCCTCTAATTTTCTCCTGTACTTCCAGAAGTTAGTTCCATTTGCTAGCTATGCTATTTCTGTAAATAAGCTTGTCACAGACCGCTGGCTTGACGTCGTGCGCAAGTCACGTAGCCAGCATTCACAGCTCACGCTACGCCGCCATTGGGCATCTCAAGGCCATCTATGGCGCCTCCACCGACGCCTTCCGGAGGAAGAAGGCTGATTCATGACTCGGCAAAAGTGGGACAATGCAGATCAGATGATTGAAAAATTTAACGCTCTTTTCATTTAAAGGAGTCTGGGCAAGTGTTCATTTTCAAAAGAGGTGATTAAATCTTTTTTTGGCTTGTACCGTTCGGTCAAGTACGAAAATTTTTTTCTATAAAAACGAAATCACATCATCGCGAGAGTTGCGGAATACATCGTGCCACAGTTGCGACCCAGCAAAACCGTATAGCGCCGTAGAGCGACACTGTGCCAATGACTCACCGGCCACAGATTGTATATTCCAAACACGTCTTTTCGAGAAGTCATCATAATGCATGAATTTGAAATAGTGCATCAACCTTCACAAGATAACCAGCGCATTTAAGAGGCATAAAAACCGCGAGCTGGTTAGAATGTTCATTGTTGGAGATTTGACAAACTAGTCTGCCACAATCTAAGTAGGCTTATTGAGATAGCTATTCAAAAATTGTGAACGTATCCACCCATAGGTTAAACCGTCTAACTTCACCTCATTTCATCTACCCTGCTGGCCAGCCAAATACAGTTGCCCAGGTGAGCTAGGTAAGGAAGCCAGCGATGACTAGTCGAAGGTGGGGGGGTGGATTTCGAAGGCCCCACCGACCAATCAAATTCGAGCAGTCCAGCACTCGTTGGATAGCCTTAAAATGTGTTCCACCTTAAAATGCAGTACACAATGAAATCCATCTTTAAAATGCCTTCTTTAATAAAAAGTATGGTAAGAACAAAACAACAACAACAAAAACAACAACAAGGCAGTGCAAGGTAGTGTTGATACAAAGAAGAGGTGAGTGCATGAGTGAATACGGAGCAGAGCCAAAAAAGTGCTGCGCCCTGTTTTTCTACTACTTAAGAAGAGTCAACTAGCCTGTTTCTACAACTGACAGGAAGAGCTGTAAGCCGCCAAAAATCGATTCCGGGATTCAACATATCTCTGGGGCCGTTATAGTATGTTACGCAGTAATTGCGATGCAAAACTCCCCCTAATCTCAATGGCTTCAATGCCGACACCTTGGAGAGAACTGCTACGCACCTCACTCAATCTACAAGAGTAAAGTGGGCTTCTCACAGTCACCAATCTTAAATAGATCCCCACCTATCTTATGTAATCCAATGCAGCACCTCGGGAGTACACATGCGGAATTGGAACGTATCACTTAAATCTCCCCTTTCAGAGATGGGGAAGTGACGATTTGCTCGAGAGATTCATCACAATCACAGCGCCGAATTAGCCAATCAAAGGCTGCCTTGGCGATGATGGCTCCTCTGTGTCAAATCAATGATTTGACAGCTTTTACCTTTTATTAGCTGTAGTTGCTGAATAAATTAAATGGTGCTCATATCCGGCCACGGCAGGGCAACACCGACCTCTCAAGGTCGATTATAAAAACAGACTATTCTATTTTTGATGATGAAACGTAAAAGTAAGGGATTTTGCAAACATAGAGCTCTAGAATACAAATCTCGAAATCCCTTTTCTAATGAGAAAGTTTAATTGTACCTTACGAGGTTCTGTCGGATGACCATGTTCCGCTCACCTCGCCTACAATTGAAGTGCTATAGGCAGTGGATGGGTCATAAAGTACGGAAGCAGTTTCCAAAAATGTCTCTCCTTTCCTTCTCTTGTAACCATTTCAGGCATTTCAGGCCTTGGCCTTATCGCACCTCACCGCAGTGAGAGATGACCTCTTCTGAGGGAATGAGCTCTCGGTAACATTCAATGTCATAAATATGGTAGGCTTTTCGGGAGAAGAGGATTGACTGAAAATTTCTGCTTCTGTTTCTGAGATTATCGGGAGCTATTTACAGGGCAAACATGAATAATGCAAGATAGACAGAAGTGCATGTAGCTAGGCGCCACACAAGTGTCTTGTGGTTGCGCCAAGAAGGGTTGATGACCACCACATGCCAAGGCAGTCGGTAACCTATATTAGTGGCGTCATCACTGGTGCATCCTTCATGAACTGAGTCTTGTTTCACTGGAGAGAAATACATGTTTATAAACGTTTGCTCAAGTCATGTACCACCAATGAAAAAGTTGATCGGTGTGGCACCCTACCTCCGTCGTGAGGACGAGAGGCCAAAAAAATGTCAACGGCAAATCACAACCACTAAGAGTTTCCTACCCTTTTCTTTAAAAGAACATACCTTCAATATTCATTTTCTGAAATGCAGCCGTAAGGGTTACCGATTTTGCAACAGCACCACCCATTAAGGGTGCGTAGTCTCGCTGCAATTTCAAGTCCACCTATCACAGCTAGAACTGATTCTTACCTTAGGACTCGTAATGTATGCTGGCTGCGCAAACCCGCTAGTGAAGTGACATTCCCTGTGCAAAGACTATCATATGGTTAAGGCTAGGCTCCCAGTCCAAGAAACGGTGCATCGAAGATAAAATATCGAATAGGAAAATGGAAATTCATACTCCCATCTTCCTTATGGTATGCAAATGGACATTGCATCGTGTACCGCACCCAATGTTTCTTCCAGCTTCATCCATGACGCGTTCAACTTGTAGAGAGAACGGACACGCGACTACTTCACCAACTTATGAAACTCAAAAAATTACTTTCCAGGAACCGGGATAATAATTGAAAAATTAAACTTTGGGTTGGAACAGTTGAGTCTTTTAGACTATCAATCAACATACAGCGGTATCATACAGACCCATCAGGTAGCAGAAACACGCAGACGGGATACAGCAAGCGAATCTAGTCAGCAATCCCAACTTGATGTGGCGCACCAAATCCACTTTAGTTTACACAATTTAGCATCAGACAGAGAGTTGTACTTATTTTAATTAAGTAACGCCTACAGTAGTAACAGCAAGCAACAGGGCCTTGAAGTTTTTATAGAGTAGAGACGAATGGGAAAGTCCTGAGGACATGACGAGAAAAAAGGTACCAAGATGAACCTTTAAGTTTATGCTTAAGCAAACAACCCAGGCAGTACAGGCCCCCCTTCGCCTGTTAAGCTCTTCCCTCGATCCACGCTTTTGTCAGCCTAACACATCGGGAGTTGCGATACACTTCATCGCACGAGTCAAATGTTCTCTTTAAATCATGGAAAGGTCGTTTTGAAAGCAGAAAATATGGTATAGTTAGTTGGAATGAGTGCTTAGTGTCGATCCCTCCAAACCACTCTACTTCACTTCATTACTAAGAAAGTGCACGAGATTCGTTGGGCTAGCGGGAAAGAAAGGAAGCGGCGTCTGTTAACACCATTATCATCTTTAAACATGTGTCATATATGACTCTACAACAATTTTTATCAGTTGATGTCAATTCAGTTATAGGCAACAATCTCACAGAAAGACGCCATTCGAAAGCATTCAGTTCCAAAACATCTCCATTTTTCTTCATCTCAACTTTTAAAAACCAGTTTTACAAATAAGAGTTTACTTCAAAATAACATGAATTCAGTGCTCTGAGTTTCCCGAAGAGCCGAAAAACTGGTAGCAAGACCCAAAGGACATGTCAACAAGTAAAGTACAATGACGAAGGCTTAGGCGCCCGCGTAACTGAACCCGAAGTGAATAAACTATCCTAGAGTTGTAGAACAGCCATACTACCAAGACCGAATCTAATTGGTTGAAAACGAAAATGAATGAGTTACCTTACTCCAACACTTACAACACGTAATGAAGTCATGCCAAAATAAAAACGTGGTTAGAAAATTACAAATACTAAGCATTAATGTTACACAGAGAAATAAGAAAATTATGCGCCTCAAGATCGTAAACGACTCCGATCACACCAAGAACGGGAGGCTAAAGTCCAGAAGAGTGTAGTAACAGTACAAACGAAAACTCACGCGTACCTCACGAGTTTCACCTACAATTTCGAATTTCACTGCTAAGGCAATACAAGAAATAGGATTAACACTACACTGGACAACGTTGAACAAGGGAGTTATATTTTACTCCAATAGTTGGTTTCACGTCATTCACCGTAACAAATTTATTCCCTTCTCAATTCACATAGCATGCTGTTCTTACAAAATAACGGCTAACATCATGTTTACTACTGACCCTGGTGGCGTAGATAAAAATAATCTATAAGAATGGGAACACCTGAGAGCAGCTTACCGATTGGTTGAAAAAAAATATTCACTTATAAAATAACAGTGTACAACAGTAAAAAACACTTTGCCTCTCATCTCAAAAGGTCACTTTATTAACAAATTGGAGAATTAAGATGTCTGTTTCATTCCTTGTGCCTTCATAAACGCCTTTGCCTTGGCCTCAAGTACACTCACAATAGCCCTATGTTCTTGCGTTTTCTGTGCCAAAACAGGAGCAACCTTCTCTATTTGCTTTTCAATAAACTCTATCCTATTGGTAAAGTGCTTATTAGCATCATCTACTTCCTATAAGCAGATATCATTAACAAAAGAATTCACATACCATTTCCACAAAATAGCCGGTTCCAATATCCACAAGCACTCGAGTCGGGTTGACGAACTTCCCAGGAACACAAAGAGTAGAAGTGAGGGGAATCAGTGTATTTTTATCCTTGTTCTCCGCATTGAAATGTTTCAAGCAATCCCTAGATGAAGCAAACTGGCCCTGAAGCATTCTGAGCTGCTGTAGAGAGGCACTAATGTATTGAATCTTCTGCTCGAATTGCTTTGCTATCTCTTGGATTTGTGGTAAGGGTAACGTAGCAATATCCACCGACTCCGGTTCTGACATCCCTAAGCTGCCAAATAACACTAACAAACCACAGATAACCTTGAGCTGCCAACATGCTTACCTTGACACCTAATGTGCTCGCAAATAATGTCAAGATCATGCCACCGTTGATAATATAGATATATAATTGTAGAAAAATGCCAATTTATTCTTAAAAAGGATTATTAATTGTATTTTTTTCAAAAAACGTTGCCGAAGTTGTTACTTGACATCTATATTATATTTTAGAAAGCCGCGGCATTGCGTTTGGATCACGTCTGGAGTAGAAGTTGGTATATTTTAAATGGAACATAGTCACTCTACTAGTCTGGATTGCAAAAACTACACTTACTGACTTCTTATACCGCCCAGGAGGCCTCGGAACGCTACAGGCCCTTGTACGTGTAGGCCTGTCTTTAGGCTATGCTCAGACTCATTTGTCCTGCCGACTTTGAGCACATGCATCCGGCCTCACTTACTGCCTTCTTTTATCCGGTGGGAAGTCTCAGGACGCTACAATGGTAGCAGCGGAAGGAGAATCGAACAGTTTTCCAATGATTTCTCTCCTAGCACGTATCGGTTCCTGCGTACACCCACGATGAGGAGGAAGCGCATTTATTTCGTTTACGGAGAATCTCTGAACCTCTCACCATGAAAGGGTCCACACTAACGTTTGTATTTGGCTTCACATTATTACCGCGCTCCAAAGACAAACTTTTAACAACTGAAGCGACACCGCCATGAACCATCTGGAAATGTCTCGCTTTGGAATTTCCCCTATAAAATCCGTGTATACATGTCGGAAATGACACTACGGTAACCCATACATACGGGAAAGTGGCTTATCCCGTTTTCCCTGTAACATATATGTTGTAGACCAGAGTTACACCGTCTCTGCCTTGAAGCAATTGATGGTCAACGGGTGTATGAGGCTCCGAATCCGGTTGTCAGACCGAACGCAACTCCAGATGCAGTTGAAACTGCCGATGAGACCAGATACGGTTCCTCAGTCTCGTGTTGCCTGTCGACTGGCGCGTTTGGCTTTTAGGCACTGTAGTTACTGCCTATCCATCCTCTGGTCCTTGGTTCTCAGACTTTAAGAGGAAGTTGGTTGCAGACGATTTATTAGGCATCGCTGTTAGGAATGGTGGGGAATAGGATACAGATGAGGTGAGTAGGAGATATCAATTGGAGGGAGGCTCCTCGCCCACTTCACGCAGGCGATCTACGTTCCCAATTGGTTCCCTCCTCGCATCTATAAAAGTTCACTTAAGCAAGCTAGAATATATTACATGTACCTTCATATAGTACGGAATATGTTGTGATGGCAGGTGCGGGAGGTGTACCAAGTGGAGTGCCGAGGACGTCGCGCAAAAGAACAGAGAGGCAGTGTAATGCTTTGTTTATGTGACCACATGGTGTATGGCGGTCACTTTCGAATTTGTCTGGCCCTTGTACATGTGGGCTGGTCTTCGGGCCATGCTCAGACACAGATGTCCTGTCGTCTTCGTAATACATATATCCAGCCTCACTTACTGTCTTCCTCCACTCGGTTGGAAGTCTCGAGACGCTATATCCAACTTTACATTATTATTCTTAAGAATGACTGAGAATTTCAGTGGATACTTTTTTGTACCGGTCTAAATTCATACTATATGTTTTCTTTGCCAAGTGTGTTTGGATGCAAGAATTCTGTGTAACGTCCCAGGATTTCTCCCCGGGTAGAAGAAGCAGTAAATATAGCTGAATACATGTATTCCGAGGAGAATTAAGTTATTGAGCCTGAGCATGACTGGTGGGCCAGCTCACGCATACAAGGTCCAGACAATTCTTTAAGCGACCGCCAGACACTAGGTGATCACATAAACAAAGTATTGCATTCTGTTTGCACACTTTGGTTGGGGAGAGCGTGGGAGGGGTGTTCGGTTTCCATTGGCTTCTCGCGCACTCTCGATCATTTGTATAAACCTTTAAGAAGGCAAAATGAAGCCATTTAAGACAAATATCTTTTGAGGATCTTAAGGAACTGATCATAAAACTGAGACCTTCTACTACACCATTAGCAAAATACACACCATGTAGCGTCCCGATACTTTATAGTGTGGAAGAGAGTAGTGAGTGAGGCTGGATACATGTATTCCAAAGAGAACAAAGCAAATAGGCCTGAGCATGACCCAAAGGTCAGCCCACGAGTACAAGTGTCACACAAAATCCAAAGTGACCGCAAATCATTAGATAGTCTCCTAAACAAAGCATTACATGCTACCCCTGGCGGTAACGATGTTCAAATCTGTCAACCTTTAACAAGAGCAATTATTTTAACACTTGTTAAGCATGTGCTAAACCCTATTAATTTAACAAAAATTGTGCCTAAATACATGCAAATGAACCACTAATTCCCTTTGAATGAATCACCCGTAAAGCTTTACCACAGTGTGTGGGTTGGTTGCAAACGAAAGGCTGAACGCCAGTCATATTTCTGGAGGCATTGTTTACTCAATCAAGACTTTGTTAATTTATTGCATCGAGGTAATTGTAAAATGTTAATGCAAAAATGGGTGGATGAAGATTGGTATGTTTCCTTTTTTGGTTTACGTATCTCGGATTGAAAACATTTTATCCACCTCTGGTGCAAATTTTTAAAAGACCCTTTTTTCAACTTAACGCAGTTAAACAATTAATGTTTGCTCCCACGTCACAGTTGCAAAACATACCACCTACAAATGTGTTGCAAATCTGAAGTGCTAATGCGCCAAAGCGTAGCACTATAAAATACCAAACCAGTGCGTACTGTTGATGTCTGCAACAAGTGGAATGCCTAATTTTGACACATTTGAAGGGAAGATAGTCATTTCTCTGGCGGGCCAAAGCCCTCGTGCGATAGGCGGAGAAGGGATGAGGCACGGCAGTTTTGTATGGCTAGGCGCCCATTCCGTTTTTATTGCTCGCTAAGGCAATTGTTGTGAATTTAGGCGCTCGATAGTATTTGGTGGAAAGCGTGCATGAGGACGCGCCTTCAATCGTGGTACCACTAACTCCCTCCAATTAGTCCAAGTCACATAATAGAGGATAAAAAGATTTCCGCAACTAAAAAAAAACACCATGCCTCAAGAGTAAGTGCTTATTGCCAGACACGTACATTTTATTTCGTTTTCCGCTACTAAGATCCCACTTTGTCTAATTGATAAAGATGAAAATATGGCTTGTGGTGACTATTAGCATATTCGCACTGGTCTCGATCCCGTTTTATGGAAGCAGGCACGAGGTGACACGATCAACGACGCATCATTGATTGCCTGAAAAGCTGATAGGCAAGAGTTAAGGCGCATATCGTAACCAATTCCACGTCGCCCGTACTTTTATGACCATCAATGCGTCACTTAAAGCGAATCCACATTTGGACTCGCTTTTGATGGCGTCGTTACGTCAATGCAGCTGCAATATGAGCGATTACATGAGGGCGCCTTCTAATACTGAAAAAAATTCTACACCTGTCCCAAAAACCATTCTCCCTGTAGTGCCACTGCAAAGGTGTGATAATGCTACCAACCGTCTTCTTCAGGCGTTTAATCTCTCCACAAAATACTCAGATCTGTCATCAGTATTGAGATGATTGGCCCCAAATCACTTATCTCAATGGCCATTGAGGTTATTTTTAAATTCTGGTAATAGAATGTGCTTAAGAATGGAAAAAGCGGAATGGGGATTTGCATCCCTGCCTTTCAACCAACTCATGCCACATTGACTGGTTTAGCAGTCAACTATTAGAGCCATCTCAGAATAGTGAATTATTATTATTATTATTATTATTATTATTATTATTATTATGAATCCTAATCCGAGGAAGAAAATGAGTTGGGTTGTGCATCAATGTAAGGATTTCCTTAATAGTCTTGCCATTCCTTCTGGGCTCAGCCATTACTTCTTGGCGAAGTTATTCTCTCTAATTCTTTTGTGAGTAAACCAGAGGATGCAATTGCTTTGGGAACGACAATGCTGGTGAACGATTATCAATTCTTATGTAAGTTATGGCCATCAAGGGAGTTGATCAATCCAACTGGAGTCCCCGACGTGATGATAAGTGTTAATTTGGTGTAGGAAAAAAAATGATTTTCGCAGTTGAGCAAGCCTAAACTGTTGGAAGGATGGGGCAGCTCGATCTTAGCTCACTACCGCGACCTTGAAATCCAGCCAATCGGATAACAGGATAGGTACGAATTCAAATACCACAGGAAATGAGCATTCACCAAGGGCTTAATCTTGTCATGAAATCACGCACTGCTTAGCGTAGACCAATGCACAATGCCACCGCCCTACTTGTCAGTCGTCCAACACCTCCACGTCCACATGCCCAGCAAGACGTCTGCAGAAGGTGGGCGGACGAAGCGTCGCCGCATAAACGACATTTAATGCTTCTGACCGTCTTCTCAAAAAGACTAGAACCCAGCTCACCAAACCACCATCATTGCGAAAGAACTTGACTCTTTCGAATAACCACTCAACACAATTATCCAAGGCATTTTAAATAAACACATCACGCAGGCGCCTGACTTATCAAACATCAGCAATTGCGATGTCCACTGAAAAATAGATAACGTACCACCTAGATGTGGGCGTATTCACCAGCTTTCAGACCCTACCTTAGCTCTCTTTCCTCCTCCCCCGTCCTGCACACTTCAGACAGACGTGAGCCACTAACTTGTCACGTTTCATTCTGCACATATTGCCACGACCACTGTGTGGTCAGACGACACAGTTAAGAAGAACATGTGACTACAAAAATAAGATTTCTAAAACCAAAACCATGCTCCAACACACACAGGGAGGTGAGATGAAATAGAGATACGAGAGGTAGACACAAGGTGGAGGGGAGAAGGCAGAAAACGGTCGACATGTGAGTGCATCATAAATTAAAACACCGTGGATAAATTTGGCGTTGTGAAGGTCGTCTCCCTCCTTTGCTTCCGCTTCTGCTTCTTTCGCCAATTTCTACGCTTCCTCTCTTCCGCTTTTGTCGGTTGTTGAATGGCACGACCACGATCCGCCTCTGGAACAAGTGTCTTAAAAGGGGAAAAATGAAGGAGGAATTAGTTTGGATGTCGACAGAAGCATGCAGTAAGAGAGGGAAGGCGAAGTAAAAGGCAGGTGAAAGCGAAGGAAAGGCATTTTATGCTGTTAATGGCTTCAAACAAAGGGGATGCTGAACATACCCTGCGGGTTTAGCTGCTGAATAGGTGTTGCCAGTGGAAGAGTGATGGGTGATTGGAGTGGTAGTGTTGTTGCTGTTGTTGGTGCCGACAGTGATAGGGGCAATGGTAATAGGGAGGGTAGTAGTAGTAGTGCTAAAATCCAAGGCAAAGTAAAAATCAACCAATCGCGCACACTAAATAAGATTGACATCCATCCCTCATCTGCCTATCTACCCGATCAGGTCGTGCAGTAGGAGGATCGTTGTGAGTTGCATGATGACAATGACGGTCAGAAATGAACTATGTGACGCGTCGAAGATTCCATTCAAGACGAGAGGCGCAGATAACAACGATGGTGAGGACTTGCTACTGTACAAGCACCGAACGAGTGAGGGTTTAATGAATAACGCATGCCACACACACACACACACACTCGTTCGTCTATTCCCATTCATCTTACAATTGAGGCGCGATGTAAGAGCACTTCCGGTGAAAGGTGGAGAGTGGGTGTATTTATTTCTAGCCCAGGAAGGGTTTGGAAGACGCAAGCGTGAAAGTTAGCCGCAAGCAGACACAAGTGGACCATGAGAAGCCAATTCTACGAACTCAGTGTAAAGAAGTTCGACTTACAGGTGTAACTTGATTAAAGGCAGCTTCAAATTCCTCATCCACCTCTTCCGAAGGCCTTCTTTGCCGACTAACGGGATTTAAGTCTTCCCTTAAGGATGATCCTGTCAAAAATTAGAGGCAAAGTGGATGCAACAAATAAAAACCACATGCGCAGGATTCAAAATCAGAGTGGAATTTCATTTAGAGGCTCATCAACAGGCAAAACGTGTAGAGTGCAAAAGTAAGGTCGATTCCTATTGACTGATGTTTGCATGGCACAGATGGGAAAAGATTGATGGTCAAAATTTGTCAGCATATTTCTTTACTAACTGACGACACCAGTGGTAGACCAACACAAAATATCTAGATATGTCGGAAATTGAGCCATTTTGACGGTCCTAGCCTACAGCAGTAAATTAAAACAAAGAAATGTGAGTACTTACTGACAGGAGCAGCCTCGGATGATTCTGCTGGCACATCATGCTCAACAGTGATTGAGAGGGGTGGCAACGAGGGTGTGCGAGACTCCTCAGCCATTGCCAACGACGCAGAAGTCGAACATGAACGCGATTTTAACTGGATCGACTTCTTCCCGTCTTCACAACCACCTGCACCTTCCTCCACCCTTTGGTAATTTGCAGTCTTTTTGGGAAAGTGGGGACAAACAGTTAGAGCAGTAAACCAGTTCACGCAAAGTGGAGAGATTATCAAAGAGCAAAGGAAATAGAAAACTACACCGCAATATCTAAACCTAAGGGGAACTTGCCGCCTCATATGCCTTGTAAACGCTGTTCAGGGCTCCGTGTCATTTAAGACACGATAGATCAACACTGCGCCCGATTCGCTTAGTAATGGAAAAGAATGGACGCCAACACCACCACCAGTTGAACTCGTCAAGGTGATGGGATGAGTGCCAACGCCTCAACGTGTATCCTTCGCATGCACTTGACAAAAAAACAGGCCTCCACATTGGACTTGAGAGCACCATGTCCATGCTCAATTGCTCAAACCCTATCCGTTGGGCGTCTACAGTGCCACAAGATGGCAGGCAGTCTGTTTTTCAAAAAGAAACTTCAAAAAACATCTAATGCCTTTGTGGCAAGGATTGAAAGCGGCATGGCTCGCATGATTTGCTTCTGAAAGTCAAACTGTCAACACAACTTTAAAATGCTGTCGCTGTATACTCTTTTATAGACTAGTTATACATTTCCCTCCACTTGTAATTGGTTGATGCCAATAGAAAGGAAGGAGGCAAGTTAAAAGAAGAACACAGAGGATAGGAGGGGGCCACTTTTTCCTTCTCAACCCACAATGAGGCAATGAGATCGCCAAATAGTTTAATTTTGCTCCACTCTATGGTATTGCCTTGTGTTGATGATGTTATCATAAATCCACGGCAGTACAGGCCATCCATCCGGGTGTCAGCCCGAGCACCCTTCCAACGGCAGCCCACAACCGCACATACAAAGCACAGTAGAAATGAACGAAAGCAGTAGGGATCCCACGCACTGCGACAGCTACACCACAGAGAGATGGATAAGGATAAAAGACAAATTCTTTCATTCATTTCTTAAAAAAGACACACACACACACAACTGGTACGATGGTATAGGCCCCGCACAAGCGGGAAGACGAAGGTGTGCCAATCTTGGATGCCCTTTCGCTTTGTGCACGTGTGGCTTTAACCTCAAGGCAATCGTAGATTGGATGAATGAAAAAAAGTACTAACACAAAGTTGGGTACTCTAGGCAAAGTATGCATACTTTTTAAGCGATAGGAAGGTGTGGAATGACATTCGCTATGTCGAAAATGCAAGACAACACCAATCAGGATGGGAGGTGCTGATGGATTAGGAAAGATTTGATTGAGAAGGGCGACAAAATCCACCCACCAACTGTTAGATAATTGCAGAAGTGATCAAAAATGCCACATCCCATCCTCAATATTCAAAGAGTAAGCACATAATCACCCCTGATTAGTCGGGCAGTAGGAATACAAACTGGATACCACCTACAAGTAGTAGACAAAGCATAGAGCCGCTGAAACATGGGAGCTGTCGGATGGAAGTAGGAAAGTAATTTGACGGAGACGAACAGATCAGTTGACAAGGGGACGAATAGAAGGAAAGGTAGAGACGAGAAGAAAAAAACATGGGATGAGTAAGCCGAGATTCCTTTTAAGGCAGGGGAGATTAAAATACTGGGGACAATCAACCACAAACCTCCTACAATGACTATGGATCAGACAAAATAAATTCACCTCTATTGTAGGAAGACTGGAGCATATTTTACAGGAGGATGGAGAAAGAATAAGAGGCGAAAGTGGAGGACAGCGACGCAGAACGTTGCGCAGAAAGATCGCATAAACGAAGGTTTGTGTCAACACTGCGAGGCAGAGGTGGAGAAGCCATAATCGAAGGGTCTGCGCAAATGGAAGAGCGGGTAGGTTAGTCAGCAGAGATACAGACAGGCCACCAGTTATGAGGACAGAACTCGGCAGAATGTGGAGATAAATGGACGACTAGGTACACGTCAAAACACCAGGAACCCACCTCAGAGAACAGAAAGTTTCGCAAATGCTGCGACACCACAACGAATATGAACTTCCAGATGCTTCCAAGGCCAGGTGGGTGTGTCACCGGTCCATTCACATCAGTTATCGCCTCCTGTCCCCTCAGTCGCCTGCGACGGAAGAAGAGGGATGCTGGAGGCGAGAGATGTGCTCCAGAGGAACCCGGCCTCACTGATCCAGGTGGTGTTGATGTGCGTCCAAACATCGATAACACAGTTGTGTTATAGGGCTCACTGTCACCTCGTGTATCATTATCGCCTCGATTAGTAAGGTCAGCAATGGAGGTTGAAGACGGCCCAAAGACACGTTTTGAAGGCGTGGAAAGGCTGTTGCTAGGACCAGCAGTGGCAGGTGACTGGAAAAAGGCGGACCAAAGAATGGATTGAAGATCGACGCTTGGAGTGGAAGAGGAGGAGTGAGAATGGGGTTTGCGGAAGTGTGGAACTGCGGAGGAGGTAGTGGTAGAGATCAAATCTGAAAGAAGAAAATGGTAACATCAACCATTAATTACCACCACACATTTGTTATTGGTTTAGGTGAAAGTTTTGCAGTGCTAACGAATCCGTACATTTTGTTTTTGTTATCGAACCACACCAGATGACGTTTAATTTCAAATAACTAGCATTCCCTAGAAGTTGGGACTCTCACGCCTATCCTTGGACCGGCAACAGGGCGCAATAGTTCATGAGTGAAGATAGTTGTGATGGCTTCTTTATGCTTTTGCTACCCTAAACGGCAAAAATGTTTCCTTTCTCGTGAGGCCTACAAGACCCTAGTTTTAAGAGGAGAAAGTGTTTACATAATCCCGCCTTTAGTAGGTCCGCTTTAGAGTTGACCCAAAGTGTATGGATGGACTTGGGATATGATCAAGAGGCACTAGCACAAACGATAAAGGAAGAAGAAACCACAGCGAACCTTGAGAAGAAACAGGTGCAAGTATGTCCACACCTCTCTCTGCGAGGATGTGCAGGAGTTTGTTGAGTTGTGCCTCTAGTGCATCAATTCGTTCCTGCTGAAGCAGATCGCGCTCCTCAGCTCCCTTCGCCGTGGCCTTCAACCATGCGGTTGTGAGATTAAATGACGCAGACAAACGCTCTGTTTGACGCTTATAGCTTTGACTCAGCTCTTCCAAGTACCTGTCAAAAATTAGCTTAATTTTCGTACAATTAAATATTAAGTGGGACTACACAACCACCTTAGTGACAAGTCGGTAGATGATATAGGAAGGAACGCCGAGAGACATCCTAACAGAAACTTATATTTTTGGATTGACTTAACTAGAACTCACGCACCTCATGCTGACGGAAACGTCAGATTGAAGTTGAAGGACCTTATTGTTGAGACGCATGTACATGGTCTCCTTCCAAGAGCCACCCATTGCTGCTGGCAGCACCACTTCTCGTTCGCCTTCCATCCCTTCCGCCATCACCAGTTCAATCTCCGAATCCTGCTTCCGTAGAGAATCAGCTGGGACCGTCGCTTCTGTCACGACCTTGTTGGTTTCCAACACCGGTACCTCTTCGTCGGCCTTTTTTTTGGAAGACGCACTTTGACCCAATGGTGATGGTGACGGGGGCTGTGGGGAAAAGTTTTCATCCTCCAACATTTCTTCGTCCTCGTGAGAATCCACATTCATTTTAGGTGATGACATTGGTGACTTCGGTAACGACTTGGAGGAAATACTAGACGATTTAGATTCCATCGGAGAAGGAGACTTCTCAGTTGTGCTCTGGAAGAAATGAATTGACAATAGAATAATCTAAACGGACAAAGAAACACCTAAGTCAACTTCTCTGCGTGTGGAATTTTCGTCAAGTTCAATAAGGCGTTAATACACAACAATGTAATGAGAAAAAAATCTCCTCTATGCACCAGTTCTACAGTTTCCTGTTCCAAGGCTTCCGCACCAATGACCGCTGGTATTGAAGACGTTGGTGCTACAAAATTCGGTTTGACGCGTGGCTTCAAGAACTCAGGCACAGGTAAGTTCTTTCCCATCTGCTCCCTCATCAAGAATGCTGGCCATCTACCAAATGTAGAGGTGAGGTTTCGGTATGCAGCAGCCCAACGCTGAAACTGAAGGAGGGATTTCATAGAACTCCTGGAGGAAGTGGTCGTGAGATTGAGAAGGAACTCGGTCGCAATACAGTCAGCCCAGGCATGATGAGATGCAACCACTGAATGAGGGAGCGGAGAAGAGGAGAGTGCGACAAGGCAACGAGCAAGGTGCCAGAGACCGCGGGATTTAGCGTCTGTAGAGGGTGGTGTGGCAGCGTTGGAAGATGCGGCGGAGAATATGTAGATTACGGAGTAAAAGTCATCGCTACTCGGTTCTATGGACGTGACAGGGTCAGCGCGATTGGTTAGGGCTGTTGATGGGGCTGTAAAAAATGGGAGCAAGGTTATCGTGAGAGTTGTGCTTCTCTTTTCAATACACATTTGTCACCACTACCTCAAACACGAAAAAAACGCTTAATTCAAAAAGTTTCCCAGCTTTGGACCAGCAACAGCAAGCAGCATGAGCAAACAATCACTCGTAGCCGTCGATGAGCATTGCATTTCTGGTGAGTCACTGAATACAATTGTTACAACAAAACTTGGAGATTATTAAGCATCACTTAATAAGGCGTTTGACAAGGAGTGACAGAGTGGGAAGAGACGGAGTAAGGATGCAAGCAAATAGTGAAATCCCTGCACGACAAAGAATAGAGTATCAATCAACGCATTGGGTCAGTAGCCCTGATTGATCTTGCCAGTTTTTGCATGGGTCAGCCGGTCACATTAAAAGCAAAACAGTTTGCAAATCCAGGCTTCAATAAGTGGCAGACGCCTGTCCCACCGGCGATAGCTCATCATATCAGCGCAACTCGAGAGGTCGGTGAAATATTACATGCGTGCTTCAGTGAGGCCATTTTTCGCGCATTGCAGGAACGCTAAGGTGAATGAAATGGCATAAGTTCAACTGTGCGTACAAAGTGCAGCAGAGGTCAAAGTTGGAGTGTAATTTGTGGCAATTAATTCAACGCTTTCAAATTAACTCATGTCTCAGTGCATCCTAAGGCGATAAAATGTGACCAAAGGGTGCATACAAACTGCCACATTATCGTTACTTTCAGTCACACATTGTTGAGGTCGAAGCAAAAATTGGATTCTCCACCCCTGAAGCCGCTTTCCTGCTAGTAACAGGTGAATTGGTGGGTGGATTGTGCCGCTTCAGTGGAGTGCCGATGGCACGGCGCTCAGTTAACTGAGTGGCATTTCTCACAGATCTGACATGGCTAATGGCCTCGTAGAGAGGGCAAAATGAAAACCTCATTAAGACACTGATATTACGAACGTTGAAGTCTGTGCAGGTAAGAATTACTCAGAGCATGGGAATTGCAAAGTGCTCAGTGACAGGCAAAGTCAAGAAGCCACGGGACTTGCGAGTCAACAGCGACCCAAGAGAGCTGCAAATGAGATGAGCTTGTTAACCCTTTCAATTTATAGCCTTGGAACTGAGCATTCGACACAGCCAAGTAAACGATTGTACGTCTCATGTTGAGGGTATCTGCAGATTAGGAGTGGTGGTGGTCCACAAGATCACCTCAAAGTAGGAAGCAGATAGACTCAAGTTCCCGACAAGTTCACAAGTCCTGAAGACACAGAAGCAAGGGAGGCGAAATTACTCATTCAGCAGTCTCCAGAGTTTAAAGTAGCGCTCCTCCATTCAACCGTCAATAGACTCCTACCATAAAAGAAGCCTTTCGCTGCTCCACTCCCTCATTCTTATGGCATGAAGCTCACCATATGACAGCTTCATGATCCATTGAGTCACCCGTTTGCTTGCTCCAAACAACCCCATTCAAACATTAGCCTCTGGGAGTTTGAGGAAGCATAAGAAGACCACCTAGTGGTGAGAGCTTAAACAGCAAGTAGATTTCGTGATTGACACAAAAGATGGTCCCGGCAGAATGGCGCAAAATTAAAGCACACACAAAAGCAGAGAAAAGAGGGAATTTTGTCATAGATGTTCCACCCACGTATCCACGACTAATTCATCCATCGCCGCCTGTCTAAATCGCCAGATAGATGGAGAAATTGCACCCTTCAATTTATTCACTTGCATTAATCCTTTCAAGTCTCTGCTCTCACCTACTTTAGCATTAGATGATCACTCATCACGCTTTGGGGGCCAAGAGGATGGGGAGTGGGGAAATGCAAGGAGATAAGGAGACCGCCGCAACAAAATACAAACCCACACATATACACACATCGAGGACACATTAACTTACCCTGTTGAAGTTTCAGCGAGCTCTTACTACCGATAGCGCTTTGCAGAACGCCCAAGATGAAGCCTTAGGAAGAAGTTGAAAAGAAGGAAAACATCATATTGTTTTAAAACAATCAGAAAAAGAGAAAAGGTCTAAATTCTCTTTGGACAGCGTTAGCCAGGGCAATGATGAGGCCTGGGGGCAAGGCGGAACCAAACTTGACTTGACCTACCGAAAGGCCAAATCATCTCAAATAGGTTTTAGGTGAGTTTGTTTCTCTCTTAACAGAACACTCCAAAAGGGAGTTGATTTCAACGTTTACAATCTTACGCGTTGCATGCTGCCACAGACCAATTGAGTTATTCGAGCTAGTCTTCGTCGTCGTCGTCGTCGTCACTTTGTTCGTCTGGCCCTTCAAACAGTCGCCTTTTTCAACTGAAAAACGGAAGAGAAAATACACCTTTGACCGCACCTGAAATGCATAACAAGAACCAACATCTTCCTCTTCCTCCTCCTCCTCCTCATCATCATCACCATTTACCTTCTTCAGCAAATGAGCTGCCATTGACTGGAGGGTCAAGTAGGTTTGTCGACTTCTTCTTCTTCTTCTTGAATTTCTTCTGCCCTGACTGTTTTTTTGAAGCAGTAGGGCTGGTCGCCTTAGTCGACGGTTGCACGTCTATGGATGTCGTAACGCGAGTTTTGTTCAACAATGAAGTGTTGGTATTCCCTGGTGTGGTGAAGGCGATAAAACGGATTGATGAATCAGTGAACGAATAGCAAACGGAGGAAAGCCAAGCTACTAGATTTACACACCTTCGAGTTCACCGTCCGACTCCTTTAAGGTAGTATCAAGGTCACCAGGAGGAGAGGAACGTGATAGCGGAGGCGGTGGAAGTCCAGGCTCGTCCATTTCATCCGAACTGAGACCGAAAAGACGCACCATTGTAATAGGGCAGAAGTGCTCATTTCCATAGTGATCGAGCATCTCGAACTAGGCGCAAACAAACCAAAAGAAATGCTCAAATCTCGCAACATGACCACTTTCGACATCGGTTTCGACGCAGGATAAGAACTCACCTTGACGTATTTAATAAGACGGCCGGTTGTGGAGCCGCTGATGTGAAAAGTCTGCAAGCCCTTCACGTCTTGACCCTGAAAAACGCCAATCTGCTCCCATTGCTTTGCTGGGTATCTACAACGTATAAAGGCAGATGGAACGCAAGCTTATGGTGGTCGGTTGATGGATCCATGCAAAGGCTTGATGGTGAAAAAGAGATGCGACTCCCAAACAGGATGCGATTCGTACGAGAGAAACGAAAGTGGTTTTCTAGAAATGGACTGGATGACCACCAATACTGATGTTCTGAGAGAAATAAGCGTGGATTCAAATGGCCGTAATATGCGATCAGCCCCATCCCCTGACCTTTAAGTCTGAAACGTTCTGCCAAAAGTCAAGGTGGCTAAACGAAAAAAAGTATTTGTAATTATTCACAGTGAAGAATGATGTTTACCATTACAAACTCTCGCTCCCTAGCTTTGGCGAAGGGAGGGAGATCAAGCGATGTCTGATTTCCCATTTGCATTCCTCCTCCCCCTTCATATCCACTTCTCACAAGCATAATTGTTGGACAGGAAAACAGAATTCCTTGCCTTTGAACTGACAAACTCCCATCAAATCAGATCGGAATAAAAACCAGTTGAAATGCTCAAAAAACATAATTAGATACGCACTCCCTTATTTCATCATAAAACATGTGACTGAATTAAATCCCCAAGTTTCAAACAATACAGCTTGAAAACAGATCAATGACTAGTCTCGTTTGAAACACCAATTGAAGTGGGCAGTTTGATGGCGCTGAGCCGAAAGTAGCTTCAAAGACGATCACGTAAGTTTCGCCTCAAGATATTGCAGATGCGGAGTGCTTCAGAAGTCTAAAAACACCATAAACTCCACTCTGTTCATCGAAGCTGCCCTGGTACAATGTCAGAGGGCTGTCAGCGCTTTTCAATTGAAAAAAAAACCATCTACAGCCCTGCCACCCTTTCGACAAAACACACAAGGACAAAATTTATCGAGAAAAAGGGAATCAAAAGACGTAGGCATAGTTTATTATCTCACAATACACTTCCAACTGCACTACACCTTCCCATCAAGCATGGAATTCGGAGGGTAAAATGTAGAAATATGAACGATTTCTAAAAATAAGCAGGAGGGAAGATGTAGCCACCCACTTCATGGCAATGCATAATGCAATCTGATATGTACTTCGTAGTCGAGTCATGAAGTACATAAACATTAATTTACACCCAACATAGAAACACAACTCTGAAGCTCCATCCTTGATGCAAGCGACTATCACGTCCGTGTGACGGGCAAAAAGAAAAAAGACCAGAAGACAAGGAAGCAAAACAGTTCCGCAGCGTCAAGAAGTCATACTTAGGAGCGATATTACATAATAAAGATCCACCAACTATGATGGCGCGATCCTCTGCAAAGCAGATGTACATATCCACGCAAAGCGGATTGCTCAAGAG
Source organism: Hydatigera taeniaeformis (assembly GCA_900622495.1). Lineage (NCBI taxonomy): Eukaryota > Metazoa > Platyhelminthes > Cestoda > Cyclophyllidea > Taeniidae > Hydatigera > Hydatigera taeniaeformis. Next base: position 72,649 of record UYWX01020388.1, on the reverse strand, counting down.
CTCCAATCACGTAAATATGCCAATGGTGAGGGAAAAAAGTAACAGAGGCCAAGTCAAATTCGTTTCGTTTCGGCGCCTCAAAACCTTGTGAAATACCGATGTCGAGGGAGTTGATAATGGTCACTTGACGGAACGTGAGAGGTGAGGTTGAGGCAACTGGCACCCCGACTAGGCTTCAGTAAGGTGTAGAAATTATCTCAAGCTAATTCTCTTTCCATAAAACTGATTTACTCTGCACCCCGCTGAGCTGAAGTGAGAGACCTCGGGTTAAAAGATTTTGTCTTCCGTAAGTAAACAAATCAGACATGAAAACACATGCCGCTTTGATGATAAAACAGTGCATAAACATGTCTCCAGGTTAAACTGCACGCCTTAATCTCGAATGTTTTCCATTGTACCCAAAGTAAGAGGACAAGCAAATCGTTGTTACCTCAAAGGGCAGGGGGCCCTTCCAAGGAGGAGAAGAAATAGTAGAGTACCCTTAGTGTACCTTACCCAATAAAATGCAAATCTCAAAGAATTATTGGTACGAGGGATGATTTTTCGACCACCCCCTTAGAAATGGCATTAAGAGACCGCCATTGCCGTCGCATACGGTCGTTTGGTGCCGTAAGGTAACAGAGTGGGAAACGCTATCGAACACACGTGCAATAGAGGGTGCAGTCTTGATCATGGCATAAAATAGAAGAATAATTGAGCATTTCTACCTCGGGATTATAAAGCATATTGCTCGCATTCTCAGAGAAATAAAAAACGGTTAAACTTTGCTTGGTAAGGCAGATACCTCAGCTGCAAGACAGAATGAAAGGTAATACTATCAACGCTTCCTTTTAGTCTAGCCATTTTACCAACAAGAGAGGGAAAAATTCATCACCGTTTCATGGTGGAAAATAGGTTTTGGTCGAGAAAAGAAGCTTAAATACTTTTCCTCTACTTACCTATCGCTGACAAAGACGCGGAATGTCTTGCAGCGCGACGAAAAAAGTTCGTAGTTGGCGATTTGGATGATGCCCAGTTGTACCGGTTCGCATGTCTCGATTATAAACCTAAATTGCAGGTGAGGAAGGAAATAACCTGAATACAGAAGCTCAGGTAACAATGACATGGGGAGCGCACTTTGGTAGCTAAATCGGTTACGAATCCAGTACGAAACGGCACTTAATGGAAATTTATGATTACCTTTCGATGACACTCAACGCTTAACGATAATCTAAAATAATGGCCTGAACTATGCTTCGAGGTTGCTTTGGATGACCAGCTGCTCTACCGTCCTGTAATCTTTTTTTCCCAGTCCCGATAAGAAATAAAACGGGCTGGACCGACGCACGGAGGTAAAAGAACACCCCACTTAACCACAACAACAAATTCGCAAAGCTAGTGCGGTTGCGGACGAAAACAAGTGACATTAGTAATGAGTGCAATGAAGAAACGAAGGGATGAATCACCCATCTGTCAGTTCGTTAAACCTACAATCGAAACCCAGTTACTCAAACCGTGACCAGGTGACCTATGGTGAAGATTGGTCGGAATCACCCGCCAGTTCATTGGACTAACTGTGAACTCAACGTCTGCGCTATGGCAATACACTACATTGATTGCGGCGTCCACCAGTTGATAACATTCCCATCTTACCACCTCACCAGTTGCGCCGGATAGTATGCCAGCTAGTCCACCAAAAAATCAATGTCTTCAGACTACTACAGATAACTAGAAAGCACATTTCCTACTTCCTTTTTTCCTATGAAAGAAAAGTTCATGTAAATTAAGTGCTATGCAGACGCATGGAGGAGTTATGCTGGCCAGCAAAGATGTCAATCGTGAAAAATAAATATTGGAGGTTAAACAAAAAGGAAAGCGCAACCTACTCAATAACATTCGCCACGAAGAGTGAATTTTATAGAATAAAACAATATTTAAAATTGATTGTGTGACAAAGTAGCAGAGCCACCGTAAAGGCTGCCGCTTGCGAGGAAACGATGAAATAAGCCTCTCCAATTTGCTTTTAATGACTTTTAGTAATTAGCATACCACTTAACCCGCATTCAAATAGGCAATAACCTCAACAAATACACACAAGAATTGAAAACGCATCTCGTAAAAGAAGGTAAACATGGGAGAGGAGCAGTAAAGTATTCTACCTTATTCTTACTCCTTTAACACAGTGAAATAAACATCGCTAAAGTTAAGAACTGTTTGATACATAAATGTTGGTCCAAAACAACTTGTCGCGCCAAAAGAGGATGCGATCAGCGCAAACCTATATTACAGACCCAAACATGAGCCGTATTACATTAATTTTCCCTGAAATGGCTTCAGAGGTACGTAGTCTGTGAGGTAAAGAGCGAAAAACGACATCCCTTAAACTGACCAGCATTTCCTAGAGCAGTAGGTTAACATACCACTTCTCCGAAGAGCAAGGCTGGTTCATATACTCGTCATTATTGTCTACCAGAATCGCAGGTGCATGTTTAGCAGAAGGACTGGCTTCAAGAAGCTTGGCCCCACATTCTGACGCAGCAATATTCCGCATAACTCGAAGCTCTTGACCCGTGCTGTGTACTCGTTTACCATTAGCACCTCCGTTTCCTCCGTTCTCCATGACATTTGAGGGAAAGATAAAATCAGACGTGGCTACAAAGGTATCAGTTCCAGGTGAATGCGGAATCGGCGTGGCAGCGTCACTGCTTGCCGTAGTGGGGTCAGAGGAGGTATGTGGGACACCCTCGTCACTCCGATAGGGGTTTTTAGAGAGATTAGAGTTTGCGGCGGTTCCAACATTGTCCTTGAATGATTGACCCAAGATTAAATTAACAGAGTCTTCTGGTGATTCTACAGTGACATTCGATGACGCAGAAAAAAAAAGTTTACCAAGACGGCGTTTGTTTTGATTTTCACCGAGAACTTTAGCATGAAATTCCTGAAAGGTGGGCATATTAGGCTGCGAAAGCTCGTTCACGACAGACTCGTCCATTGGAGGCAAAGTACCATCGTTTATGGGTGACGTTTGAGATGGTGATAAAATTTTCGGTGCGGAAATAACATTGTCAGCCAACCTTTTCTCCCGGGTTTCAGGAGGCTTCAAAAAGGTAGGGAAAAACAGACAGGAAAAGTGAAATATGAAGACAGCACACAAGGCAGGTAATAAGATAGGTTAGAAATAAACATAAAAGGAATGGCATTGATTCTAGCGCTAAAGAGCATAAATTGGAGCATTTCTTCATAGTAAAGCGTCCACAAGCTGATATACAAGTGTGAAGATAACATACGAACGCAAAGGCGATTAAGCGTACCGAATACAGCATGTTACGAAATCGCAAAAGGGATGGCCAGTCGGTCTCATCCGATAGATACAGCAGCTGCAGACCTTTACGCCACCTAGGTATCAAAAATGAAGCAACGAACGCTACCTTCTAACGAAAATATTCCTATTGCGAACTGACCACGATGGATTTTTTACGTGGAAATCGAGTTCCCTTCGACAACCCGCATAACAAACCGGGCATAAAACCGGCAAATACAACCACGGAATCAAAAATATTAATAAACTTCATATATAAGTAAAGCAAAATAGGAAAACCTGCGAAGAATTCCCATATGCGCAAAACGACACCCGGGAGGACACACATTTAAATAGTGATAACACTCCAGTCGTTGTATCATTATCATTGAAACGGAAAACACTGCATATTGTAACTTCTGATTTGAGTTTTCTAAAAACAGCAATAAAAGAATACCAGGATACGTGTCTAGTACCGGGTAAAAAATCAAAAAAATATATGGCAAAATAAAGTTTATCAAGTTAACAATTAAATTCTATCAGATGTCTGTTCAGTTTTATTAATAATTAAAAAGCTAAGTGCAAAGACTAAAAAACAATTGCTGTATCATAGTACAAATTTTACAATGCTAATTTACTTAGTGTAATAAACGACAGCAAAAGTAATAAATGATATTTTGTTAATACCTACCACGTTGGTGACCTAAAGTACATTATACATATGGTGGGAGTATGAAAGCTGTTCCTCCTTTCACGAGACACCTTAGCAATTTTTTTGCACATGGCATTAGGTATGCCAGTACGAATCGTGCACTTAAGAAGTTTTCTGTCTACCGTTATGTAAGTTTGTAATATCCTGTGCTAGGGTTGTAGCTACGCAAAATTCTCTTTTTTATATCTGCTCTTAACACTGTGTTGTATTCCCATTTTTTAGAGTCCAGACAAGCCTGAGCAGAAACCATACATGCAGACCTTTGAAATTGACACAAATAATTGCGGTCCGATGGTGTTGGATGCTTTAATCAAGATCAAAGCTCAGTGTGACCCGACACTTACCTTTCGTCGTTCCTGTCGTGAGGGTATCTGTGGTTCCTGCGCCATGAACATCAACGGTCGAAATCGTTTAGCCTGCATTAATCCAATTTCCAAGGGCAGTAGTGTTACTAAAATATATCCTCTTCCACACACGTTTGTTATCAAAGACCTAGTATCCGATCTTACCAACTTTTACGCTCAGTTTCGTTGGATTGAACCCTACTTGAAGAAGAAGGATTTTACAGACGACCAAATTGGCGAGAAAGTCTTCTTGCAGAGCCTTAAAGATCGCGAGAAACTTGATGGCTTGCAAGAATGTATTCTCTGCTTCTGTTGTTCTTCTGCTTGTCCCTCTTACTGGTGGAACTCGGAGAAATATCTCGGTCCGGCTGTGTTGCTGCACGCCTACCGATGGTTGATTGATTCTCGTGATGACTTTACTTTTGAGCGTCTACAGCAGATGCAGAACGGTTGGTCAGCGTATTGTTGTCATACCATTATGAATTGTACGGAGTCGTGCCCCAAGGTATGTTAATTTTCCCCTCATTATCTCCTCGTTTAAAACGTAAGAGGAATTGATACTTTGTTTGTTTTGTCAGGGACTGAATCCAGGCAAAGCCATAGCTGAGATTAAGAAAATGCTTCTCTACTACAGCAGCTACAAAAACAAGAAACCCATGAATGATCGATTGGAATCTCTGTCCCCTTCTGAGCCGACTTCATGATGCAATTTTGACGTCTTAATCTTTTATAGATATAATCAAAAATATTAAAAAATGTTTTTTTGCTCCCTTTTTTCACCTTTCAATGTTTTTCCACTTCCTCGGGAAATGAGGGTAGTTTTTCACATCGAAACTGATCACTATTCTACCTGATTGAGAGATTTGTTTAATTAAATTTTTTCCTTCCTTGGCAGAATTGTCCCACGTTTCCTATTTTGCTATACGCATTTCAAATAGTAATCGGGGTTGGCTAAGTATTTTGTGCGGGACAGCGTCGACAACGAAAGAAGGGGCTGAGAGTCCTTCAGGGGATCCACCTGTATGAGGGAAATCTAGGCATTGGCCTCGCAACTTCACCCCATGGCCCAAATTCCGTATCTTCAGTTGTCTTTGTCGCACCGAAGTGGCCAAATTCGCAGCGAATATCAGGGGTGCCCATCCTCTTTTGGCAAAGTGTCGGGAGAGTTACTGGATTTCCGAAAACTGAACTTCCATCTGAACTTCGAGACCACTCCATACACGGGTCAAGGTGGTTTCTTAGTCTGTTTCAGGTGACATTGAGCGATGCAGCCTAACCTCATATTTTCTACAAAGGTTGTAACGCATTGAATGATGCATGGAAACGATCTCACAGGGAACAGGCTTGTAGGTAAACTCATAAAAATGCTCCTTTTTTGCATTTATTGTCGAGCATCGAGAATGAAATCGATGACTAAAGGCACGGTAAGTTGGAATCGCTGGGTGAAAACCTGTGGTATTACGGATTTCACATTCTCCCATAATCAAAGATAGCAAATTGAATAGGAGTTTATTCACGATTGGACGACCGACACCTCCAGGAATTACAATTATTCACAAAGCGCCTTCCTCAAGGAAAGTGGGATATGAATAGGGGTCTTTAGCTGGATGAGTGCAGAGCTGCAGAGTTAACGTGGCTAAAATATTTTCCGAACCCTGGAGACTGGGGCGATGTGCTTTATTGCCCTCTGCAGCCCTGAAGCGTGGAATCACAAGGCGATAGAGCACGTGACGAGACTAAATGAGGCCATGAGGCCAGCCTTCAACATCCCATGTAAGCATTCATGTTTATCTTGTGTACGAAAGGAATGTACTTGCGAAATGCATCCAAGTAAGCTATCCAAAATAAAAACAATAATGCAGATACATTTCAAGGAATGTGGGTAATATCCTTCGCAAAATGATTCGCGGACAATTGAGGTATATTTGAGGGCAGTTTGACACTCTGTCTGTGAAGATGAGAGCCTCAGTGCCACTACAATGCCGAAAAATGAATCCACCACCCCTCTAGTATATTCAAAATGCACTAGAGGCTCTGTGAATGAAAAGTACCTGAGGTCACCTCAAAGGGGATCAAGTGAGGCAAAGGAGATGGCCCTATTGTTATTTTCAAAAGGTGAGCGTGATTTTCGCTGCTCATACGAGATTCAGCCGTGTCAACTAACCCTTTTAAACTATACTTCAGGACCTCAGGATGTCATCCCCTAACGCTGAGCGGATCGTGACCAAAAGAGGATGTAAGCAACTGTAAAAATTGAGTAAAAGGAATGATTGGAGGTGAAAGGCAAATTTGGATATGTTGCGACACCCATCCTGGTCTTTAATGCATAGAACAAACTACTGCGGCGCGGATAAAGAGCACATACTTCTAGGAGAGGCAGGAGGGGGGAAGGGGGGACAATCTTCAACTTCCTCACACCAAAAGGGTTGAGGAAGATAATTACGTTTGACATTAACCATAACACCGACTTGGACAGGTAAGCTAGTAACGGCTGAATCAACACGTCCGCAAACCATCAGAAGGGAATTCGCCTCATCGCATTCGCGCACTACCGTCGACGGCGATACTGCGCTGAACTCGATTGCATACACGACTGGCGAATCGAGGCTTTCCCCTTATGAATGTGTTTCACACCGGTATTCCAAAGTTTCTCACGCAACCACAATTGATGTTCAACAATGAATACCGACCGCGATTGCTGCAGGTAAATATGAAACAGCTAACTACTACTGATGTGGTCGGCTCGTCGGTGCTTCCAAACAGTACCGGATATGTGGTGATGGTTGGCGTGGGGGTGTAGCGAGGAAAACGCCATTTACGTCCCTCGACGGAAGAGAGAAGTAATGTAATGCATTGTTTATTCGACCACCTGTACAATTGGTGGTCACAATGGTAAAATTTTGCCATTATTTGCGTGGGCTGAGCCTCAAGTTAAGCCAAAACTCTACTACTTCTCCGTTATCCCTTGCAATGCTTTGATTAGGATTTGTCTGGCCTCCGTATTCGTAGACTGGCCTTCGAGCTACGACGTCCAGACTCATTTGTCCTGTCGTCTTCGGAAAATATGTATCCAGCTGCACTTACTGGCTTCTTATACCGGCTAGGAATTCTCGGACCGCTACACTGGTGACAGCAGAAAGCGAACCCAACATTCTCCTTTAACGACATTCACGTATAAAGTGCTTTCGAAGACCTTCTGATCCAGCCGTGGTGGGGTCTCTCCTTGCCGATTGTTCTTCGACGGTCGTTTGTTAAAATCGCCATGGCGTACGGTAAAATCTGTTGTTCAACAGACACCGCCATCATAATGACATCCTGTGATTGTGTTAATAAACTTTGCCAATTAATTGACTGGTTTCCGAAAAAAAGAGCAGCACGAACGAGCTGACGAGCAACGGTTCGATCGAATGATGTACTGATTCAATACATGCAGATGTCCCAAAATCGGGTTCCATTGGCCGGAAATTTGAAACCTCTTTTTTTCTCAACAAGAAGTTCACAATCCAACCAGCAGACAAGATTGCAAAGGAATTCTACTTCGTAGTGGAGAAATCAAAGATTAATAAGCGCATTTCGGAGTAGTGGATTGGCAACCATGAGTTATACCTGCGCAGAACGAAGTCTGACAACTTCGAGGTGCAATATATGAATATGCAGGTGAAAAGAGGACATGAATTGAAGAAAACGCATTTACATTGGCGACGGAGAATCCCTGAATCCTCCACAACCAAAGGATTTGGACGGACGTCTGTATTTGGCTTCACATTATTACCGCGCTCCAAAGACAAACTTTTAGCAACTGAAGCGACACCGCCATGAACAATCTGGAAATGTCTCGCTTTGGAATTTCCCCTATAAAATCGGTGTATACATGTCGGAAATGACACTACGGTAACCCATACATACGGGAAAGTGGCTTATCCCGTTTTTCCTGTAACATATATGTTGCAGACCAGAGTTACACCGTCTCTGCCTGGAAGCAATTGATGGTCAACGGGTGTATGAGGCTCCGAATCCGGTTGTCAGACCGAACGCAACTCCAGATGCAGTTGAAACTGCCGATGAGACCAGATACGGTTCCTCAGTCTCGTGTTGCCTGTCGACTGGCGCGGTTGGCTCGTGGGTACTTTCATGTAGTACGGAATATGTTGTGATGGCAGGTGCGGGAGGTGTACCAAGGGGAGTGCCGAGGACGTCCCGCAAAAGAACAGAGAGGCAGTGTAATGCTTCGTTTATGTGACCGCATGGTGTATGGCGGTCACTTTAGGATTTGTCTGGCCCTTGTACATGTAGGCTGGTCTTCGGGCCATGCTCAGAATCAGTTGTCCTGTCGTCTTCGTAATGCATATATCCAGCCCCACTTATTGCCTTCCTCCACTTAGTTGGAAGTTTTGGGTAGCTGAAAAGATATTAGGTAAACTAAACTCAAATTGGGTTCACCAGTATTATTATTCATCTTCCTTTGTAGTAAGAGCCTTTTTTCAACAATGAAAATTGACATTCTTAAGACAAAGCCCCTTCTTGTAGTCGAATTAATTAACTTTAAGGTAACGTAAGGAAAAATCATTTACTAGGATTAGCAAAGTCTTGCCAAAAGCATTTCTTTAAATCGAGCTTGCAGTAATAAATTTGTCTTAAGCAAAACTTGTTAAGGCTAGCAATGGTCTTAATAATACTTTTCAATTTTTATACTTGCGTTTTTTATTACAATTTTAATGCTAAGCACGTAGTTTTATGATGATGTTTTGCAAACAATTGATTTGTTTAAATTGTCTAGGTTATGAGTTGGAGCTCCATTTAGTTTCGCAAAGAACATGAACTCGATTGTGGCTTTTTCGCCTCGCTTTGGGTGTCTCATTGGACAGACCATCAGGTATGCTAGCACTGGCGCTGCAATGAAGAAGTTCTCAATATACCGATATGTAAGTTCCGAACACGTTGTTCGTCGACTCGATCGAGTATTGTCGCTGTTGTTATTGTTACTCTTACTGCTGAATGTTGTTCTGTTTTTGATACTTCTCCTTTCTGGTTTTTTAGAATCCTGATAAGCCTGATCAAAAACCCTATATGCAGACTTTTGAAATCGACACAAGTGATTGTGGTCCCATGATGCTTGATGCCTTGATTAAAATTAAGTCCGAGTGCGATCCGACTTTAACCTTTCGTCGCTCCTGTCGCGAGGGTATCTGCGGTTCCTGTTCTATGAATATTAATGGCCGAAACCGTCTGGCGTGCCTTTGTGCTATTCCAAAGGGTAACAAGGTCACTAAAGTCTACCCTCTCCCACACATGTACGTCGTGAAGGACCTGGTGCCTGACATGGCGAACTTCTACGCGCAATACCGCTGGATCGAACCTTATCTGAAGAAGAAGGAATTTACCGATGAACAAGTTGGCGAGAAGGTTTTTATGCAGTCGGTTAAGGATCGCGAAAAGATTGATGGGTTGTATGAGTGCATTCTTTGCCTTTGCTGTTCCGCTTCATGTCCCTCTTACTGGTGGAATTCCGATAAGTATCTCGGTCCCGCCGTCTTGCAACAAGCCTACCGTTGGATGATTGACTCCCGAGACGACTATACGTTTGATCGTTTGGAACAGATGCAGAATAAGTGGTCCACGTATCGTTGCCACACAATCATGAACTGTACCGAAACGTGTCCTAAGGTTTGTTTTCAGTCCTATCTTTAGTGTTTTACTTGTTTGGGACTAATAATATTCGTGGCTATTGTTTTCAGGGATTGAATCCCGGCAAGGCCATTGGTGAGATTAAGAAAATGCTGATCTACTATAACACCTACAAGAACAAAAAACCCATGAACGAACGTTTGGAGAATTCGGTTCCCGCCTAGTTGGAATGAGTGATAATCGCGCGTTTTCCGGTGTTTTGATGTATTACCAAACTTTCCATAGCATTAACCATAAGTAGCTTGTTGCCCGTACTGGGTCCCTATCATCCATCGACTTTTTTGCACTTCGGTCCACTCGGTATTGTTTTTGTTTTTGAGAGTCAATAGATAGTTTACTGCTTCCGGATGCTGCTGGTGGTCTTCCTTACGTTTGGTACTACCCAGATTTCGCAATATGCGGGTTAGAAGAACGTGATCACAAGTTTCAGCAGGATCTTTATTTACAAATTTGGTGTCTGTTCTCCAGTTTACTCATCGCTGAAAACGATTCTGGTTCCGGTGACAGGAGTCTTTGAAAGGAGTGCTTTTTGCTCCCGTTTTGCTGCCCATGAGGGATGCAATGGTGTCTCAGTTTTGTCTTTGGTTGGACTGTGACGGTGGGCGGGCCCAACATAACTCGGCCGAAAATTTCGCACTTGTCGTCGGTGGGATATTCGTCCCTTAGCGATGGCTCCTCCCAGCTTAACTCTCCGTTCTCGAATCTGAAATGGAGAGATTAGCTGTTTGCAATCTTCTCTCCATGGGACTAGCCGCAATAATGACCGATGCTATTTTGTTGTCATCTGCTTGTGTCGCGGCGACATTCAAGATTAGGGGGCTACGTGATTCCCTTTACATCATTGAGTAATTATTGGGAAGGGACGGAACATATTGTACGCTGCCATAGCTAGTGTCGGCTAGCGGCTTACACTTGGACATGGTGTATTTCAAACTACACTGATAGCCAGAGTTCGTACGATTAGCACAAACGGTTTGACGGCAGGTCGAACGCTTCGTTCTCTGCCGCCGTTGCACAGACGGTCCGATCACAGGATACAGTTTAGAGGCCTTACCATGCCAGGTATGGGGTTGGAGGGCCTCCATGAGAGGTTTAACAACAGTAGCGAGTCCCGAAGACTGGAACGTCTCGGTTCGCCAACATTGAGGCTGCAAGTTTGATCACCAACATTAATTAAATGGGAGATGAGGCTTACCTCTTTTCGCATTTCGACATCATCTTGACCAAGAATGTTCTCTGTATCCTGTTGGTTAAAGACATTGCCAACTTCTTCAACGATAGTTTCGTGTGTTACGCCGTTGGCATCTGTCTTCTGATGAAAAAAAAAACAGTGTGTCATACATCTACACAGCAAGTTTAGTGCCCTTTGTATGAGTCAAGAATGTCAGCAGAAAACTATGCTGTCGATGACGGAGGTTAGCCTTTTCATCATTCGAATAGTAGCTAATTGATGTCGGCCACGTCTATAACAAGAATTTACAACTTCCTGGGTAATGAAGGGCTTAAAGCATCCATTTTTAACCAAAATTTTTTCCTCGGACAAAGAACGGCAAGAATCACTGCGCCTAGGCACTTGTCGGTTCGCCACAAATGAGTCCATGACAATGAACTGACCTTGCAGTACATTTAATCAGTCTAAATAGTGACCCGGTAGCCGAACCAACTGAGCGGTGTTTTGCATCGGGGACAAAATATTCGACATCAGCACAACTTTGTCAGGCCATAATGCCATTCGTAAGCGGTGGTGAGTTCTATGGATGAGGAGGACACTTCTGTCAATATTCGAATCCACATTGTAGGCGTGACAAATAGGTCCATAAATTCTACTTTCATAAGAATAAATAAGTAGAGCCAGGCACTAGTGGTACGCAGGAAAAGACAAAGTTCTGCCATCACAAACAGGATGATAAGTTAATCACAATAAAAAATGACAAATGGTATCAATGCTACTAATTTCATTCACCACAAACAGCTGGATGCAAATATGATGATGAAAAAGTGCCACAGTAACAGTGATAAGAAAAACGCATTCTTTCTTCAACAATGAGTCATAGATCCGGAAATGACAACATGGAGTGGCGAAGTGATGGAGGGCGAGCTACCCATTCCAAACACCGCATTGAGGTAGAAAAGGAATGCCACAAGATGTGGAGCTTTTAATTGTCCAACACCATACGCCATGCTTAAGGATGTTGGAGACCACAAAAACAGGGCTGCATTGTCATGCAGAGAGCTAACATCACTAGTGACCACATTGTAGATGTTTTTTTGGAATGAGGTTAATTGTTATTCAATTGAAAATCAACTAACAAAATGGCGAAATTGTAGCGAATGCGTACTGAACTGTTACTTATGATGACATAAGTACGTACTAGAATAACGTTAATGAGAAAGAGGAAGGGTTAGGCTTCCATAAACAGGTTAAAATATGCAGCTTATGGACCGTTGATGGGTAGACTACAATGCCGCGTGCCAGACATCGATGATTTTATGTTGTTTTGCAAAAATCTATCGGGAAGCTAGGTAGAAATAATCAAAGGCAAATCCAACAGAAAAATAGGTCGTATGTTAACAGTCCTACGGCCTACAGAATTCAAGGGAGCGGCCACAATCCCGTAATCTACCGATTTATCCATAAGCCTCGGTAGCGAATCACGCGTCTTAGGTATTTTCTTCACCTAAGAAAGCGAGAAAATAACAGACAATTACCATACCATGAGACACGATTGGAAATCAGAGTAAGAGAATTCAACTGACAAACTAAAAACCAGGATATTCAAGCCATCAAAAGCAGCAGATACAGAAAATTTTGTATGATCCAAACAACTACAAAACATTTGCGCGGTCTTTTAACGTTAATCTGATGCATAAATTCTAGTCAAGGTGAAGCTCAATTGCGTCAAAGGATAGGTGTGCCCACGGTTCATGCACAACTCTACTACAACTCCATCGAAAACTGGATTTTGTACCCCCACGGATTTCAGTCGAAACATCCTTTAAAATGTACACGCATGCGAAATTCCTAGAGAAAAATTGCACAGCTTACCGGAGGTTTCGCCATCTTTTTCACCTCACGCCCTCTGCTGTTTGGTGGAGCAGCTAAATCCGCCGCCTCATCTGTCAACGGCGCTAAACACTCCGCCACTCCAGTCCTCACGGCCTCAGTCGGAATTCCACCATCGTCATCTCCACCGCCAGGAACCAAATACTCATCAATATCACCCTCACTTTCCATTTTTGCAATCAGATCACTGATAAAAACTTTCATTTCGGAATTGTCAAAGTAAATGCTGTTGGGGTTCTCTGATTTGCCATCTCTCTTATTCTCCAACTTTCTGTCTTCGTCCTCTGCATCTTCAAGCAAAAGTCGCCTCTGAGCAGCTAGCAGCTCACGATCATTTTTCTCCTTGTATTCCCTGAATCTGAAAAAGGCATGATAAAAGCTACAAGCCGAGACAAAAAATTAATGGAGTTCTTCGAAAATCTGTGAGAAGCATAAATAACAAGTCCACTACAATATCGGTACTTTCTCAATCAGCTATTGTTAGGGAGCAAAAAAAAGGCAAAGCATGGGACCAAAGCACAATTGATGAAATGCAGTCACCATTGGGAGATAAAGTAATATAAGGAAATATCATACTCCTGAATGGTAGAGGCATTAGGGTTCGACTCGACCTCTTTCGGATCAACCAAAGGAAAGGGAAGATCGCCTTTACGCCGCTTGTTAGGTCTCCTTTTCTGGTCCGATGTCTTCCACTTTCCTGAGGTGTTTTTATACAATAAATACCGAACCAGGATCGGCCAGTCCGTATGTTGAGTGCGAAAGTTTCTTATGAACTCAGAGATTTCAGGCCGGGCCGCAAGGCGTATGACTACACGATCCTGCATGGTCAAGTTCTCTCCACCAGTTTCAAGCTACAAAAACCGGATTTCGTAAAAATGATAAGTGTCGTGGGAAAAACTATCATACAAAGGCAGGAAGACCAACCAAATAATGAGGATTCATGTTCGACAAGACTAGTTTGCACAACTTGATATCGCTTATCTTTCTCAAAAGCCGGATTTCAGCTAGTTTGTTGACGATTTTACGGCCTAACCGTTTCCCCTTCTCCTCAGGAGCCCTAGACTGCTTCAATTTTTGCCTTTTAATACAAGAAGCAAGTTCACGAAGAACTGATACTCGACCTTTCTTGATGAGGCGACGCAAAGACAACACGATATTGTTCAACTGAATAACGTCCGCAGAGAGTTCTTCTCTATCATCATCAATTCCATAAGTCAACGGCATCCCGACCTGGTAATAAACAAATAGGCTGCTCGAAACTGTGGGGCTGAAAGACAAACGAGTCAGCATTGTCATAAAAACAAGCAAAACTATTAAGTTAAGGCATGTAGAATTCGGGCCGAATTTTCTGACTTTTTTTAATAAAGTTTGTTTATTTTGATTTTAACACTTGTACACAGTCAGGCATAATTTTGTAAATAATCTCGTAAAATATTCAATATTCTATGGCCGTCGATTAAGCTTTTATACCTCTAATTCAGGAAGAAAACTGAAAGGATAATGCTTTTTATGCACCTTTGCAGAAAAGGAAGCGATGTGAGTACTGTAGCGCTCCGAGGTCATTCACCAGGTAGAAGTAGTATTTGGAGCTAAAATCATGCATTCCAAGGAGAACAAGTTACTCAGATCTGAAAATCACCTGAAGACTAGCCAACGACCACAGGGATCAGACATAAGGCGGTCAGGCAAAAAAATCGTCACAAGTATACATGAGAAGACTTCGGGCACTGAACTAATGTTCAAAAGACATCGCTCACATTCGCGTTCGAAAAACATCCTCTACTCAAAACAAATCTTCCTAGCAATTATTCCAAAACATTTTCACCGACTTATGATATCCTCCACCCGTGAAGTCCGTCAACGTTACACCTAACTCAAGAGCCATGTATTCAAAAAACGTTGCTAATTGCATAACATCACCAATCCGAACCCCAAGGGATTCAAGTGAAGCGTGTGGCGCCCCGCCTCACTAGGGAATTCTATCCACGAGAACCGCTTGTTTATTTCATAAAGCAACGCCTTCACGAATTTACACATCCATCGCTGTTATTTACGGTGGATCAAGGCACAATAGTTCGCCTTTTCACAATATTTGGAGGCACCAATGTGCACCTGAATTATCTTCAGCTCCGCACTCCGAGCGCATTCACTGCCCGAAAGAAGTGTTCCGCCACAATAAGTATGCATGTGATAAGTCGTGTCACTTAACCCGACTAGACGAATTAATAAAGGTTTCCCCGTTTTCTCGAAAGAGGAAAGAACTCGCACTAACATGGCGGGCTAAACAATGTGCAAGACTTTAAAGAGTGCAAGAAATAAAACTTCCAATAGCCGCATCAACAATCAGCATAAGTTGACAAATATATCATTCTCCCTTTAAGCCGACTTCATGGAGCAGTATTTTTGTATCTTTTAGCTCCTCTTCAATAGCAGAAAATATGAAGTCTGAAATGAATTTATCCGTTTGAAGGATTTCATGAAGAAGGAATTTTTCTCGATCCAGAGGAACCCTTGGTTCACAATACACGGCCACCGAGTCTGCTCTGAAAAAGTGATGAAAAATTAGGAAATCACATTAGCGAGGACAAATATTTCCAACATGGCCTAGTCGAATCCGTACTCATTCGGTGAGGAAAGTTTGTGAAGTTCTACTCGAACAACAAGGCCCATGAATGAAGTTGAAAAAGAAAGAAATTCCTGGTTTGGGGAACGTCGTTCATATACAACATTCCAACAACGAGGATTCCGATCCGAAGAGTCTACAACAAGTAGCAATAACTCCCAGTAATAGAAAAAGTACAATAAATAAATATCGCCAGAACGAATACCATGTGATAACTTAATGAGTTGATGATATATTTCATACAGCAGCGAAGACCGCGGAGGTACAGAAACGAGACATGGCTCTAAAAGACCGCAATTTACAAGGACAGTCAGTGTTGCATTTGCGCACAGACTAAACGAGCACTGTGACCAGTAAGTGTCACGATAAAAGGAATGGATAGAAATATTCTTACTTGCTGTAAAATTAACGGGAGTGTACTCTGTCAGCGAATCAACACAAGCAGCCCGCAATCGAAGCTGTAGATATGATTCTATAAGGTTCTACCAACATAAAAAGGAAATATTCCATGATGTTCCAGACAAAATGAGGCATAATGTAGAGAGAGTCCGACTTACAACGTCGAAGGGGAAATTAATCTAAAAGTTGGCGTAAAAACTTATGTAAAACTAAAAAATCCAACGAAAATTTTATCAAAAGCTGAATAACAAATAGTACTCCTAAAATCGTATTCGACAAGGAATAATGATATGCAAGCACGGACAAAATTACCGAGTTTGCAGCCTCTGCCATTCAGGAAAACGCTAACAACGTTAGAACATTCGAACAACTTTACATATTTTGTTATTTTATACTAATAATTTTAAGGACAATTTTTTATCAACAAATTATTTTTCTAAATTTTATTTACATATTTGACGCAATTTTAGCGCTTCGGCAACGTTTGCAAAAAACTCATGGTCCATAAAGCAAACTAGGCCTGATAGCTTCTATGAATACTGGCACTTCGATTGGCTTTTCCATTGTGGATTTTCTGCTTTTAATAAAGTTTTAATGATATCCAAGAGCATTAAAAGCGTAATTACGACTAGAGCTTTATATGTTGTTATGCTTTGTTTGTGCAACGACCTGATGTGTGGTTGTTACTCTAGTGTTCGTTTTGCTTTTGTACGCGCGGGCTGGCCTTTGAGTAGTGCCAATGCTTTATCATTCTTCTATCTCTTCTCCGCTTGGAAGACATGTGCCCTGTCAAACGAGATGTCTTCTATCTGGCGGTAGTCTCGGTTGCCAAAATTGTGCTTTCAATGCTTTGTGTATGTCAGTATACTCTTGGGAAGCAAAGCCTGCCCAAATTAAAGCTCTTCTATCAGTTATTTTATAGAATAATCACTAACTCCACATTTGATGCCTTTTGTGCCCTACTAGTAATTTTATCCAATTACTCGAAGACAGCCGTATAATCGTCTGTATATATTGCCCCTTATAATGAATTACACATATCTCCATCTCTGGAAAGTCGTTTCTTCATTAAAACAAAATCATTACGTTATTTTACATTATTTTTACTTTGCCACTTATCATCATAAATAAGGTTACGCTGTTGTTTGATCCTTGCGAAGTCCTACTCATCCTATTGGATTCGGAAGCAGGTGTGTTCCTACAGTTATTAAAGTAATTCATGGGCAGAGCTTATTTCACTTTTTTTCCACTTGAAAAGTTTATGGAGCAATTTTTACGCCTCCCTGAATTGCTACAGCCTATAGTGCGTTCCATATGACCCATTCAATGCATCGGTGACTCACACATGTCACGCACTCAATTACATCTCCTTTGGCAAAAATAGGCAAAGCTATGAGCAACAAGAGGCAAATATGACAAACCGGCTCTGAGACACAGCTGACCACTCTGTCCGTCCCCGCTATGATTTAAAGGCACTGGGCATGCCTCAAAAAGTAACAATCAAACCTAATATTGTGACTCCTCCATGGTAAGGTGAAAAACGGAGGGAATGTCATTCCACTCGGCAAAAAATCGATGGACAGCGTCTTCCTTTCACATATTATTGATTTTACTAATTACATCAGAAAGTTGCTGCCTTTCCAGCTTTGCTAGCACACTTTCTCACTCTGTGAATGAGATGCACTCACACCAATCGCAAGCCCACGTGTTTGCCACACTTGCATGCAAAGGCGGTGAAATGAGCCTAAAGTGCCTCTCCCGCAGACAAGAGAGAAAGTGGTGCATTCTTTGTTCCACAGGTGGGGGAGGCCGCCTTCGCACACCCATCTCTGCCGCCACACCCACTCCTCCCCCCTCACCCCAGCCACTGACACAATCCATATTTCAGTCTAGTTGTGTGCACGCGCACACGCATGGGTTTGTCGTCGCGATACTCTCACGTGACGCTAGTTTCCTTTCCTCGTCTTCCTGATTTCGTAGCTTTGTGGATAGTCAGCCTACCTTTTCCTCCCTCCTCCCCATAGCCGAATGAATAGGTAGATCTCCTCTAGCCCTATCTGGACGTGAGTGCAAAAAACATTACGATTGTCGATCCGGAAGTAAGGTAGGGCGATTAAGCGCTAATCTACTTACAGAACGACAACTTGAGTGCCTCCCAGCAATTCATCAATGACAAGCAGCCTGAGGTTGCGTCCATGCGGTGAATTCCATCAGTTGCCAAAGATGCGGAAATAGCGAGGAGAATTGGCATTGCCAAGGATACGATATGTGATAGTTTCTGAGATTGACACACGAAGGCTGCGATACAATCACCCCGCACCGAAGTGAGGTCAAAATCATAGGTGAGCTTTTCGGTCCACAAATGATAACCCAATGTCCTACGCATTTATGGAACTCTAAGAGGACAATTTTAGTCACTCAGTGTTCTGCGTCAAAAGCTTTCCGCACCACGTCATAATTTTAGTTTATTCAACCTTCGTATCCGTCATTGAGGAGCAAAAAGACTCATTAGGACGGCACCATTAGTGGATACGCCCAGCAAGCCATACGCGCGACACGTTCCCATTCTCAGTGTATGCAATAGGTGGTGGGAGTAAAATACAAAACAATTTCATTTTTGAAGCAAATGAAACCTCGACCGCACACGTGACTTTGTCAGCTCCAAAGCTGACCTTCGAATCTCGGGGAGTGAGCGAGATTAACGAAGCTTCTGCCCACAAATATTATGACTAAAGGCAATATCGTGCTACCAGACTACAACAGAATGAAATGATGCCAACTTCAACACGTTCACCATCATTCTTATGAGAAAAAATGGGACCGTAGTAGCATATCCCAACAATGACTCACAAGAGCCACCACAAAAGATAAAACTGGAGCAGTCGCGAATTTAGCAATGCAAACCATCCCACGCTCCCAGTGGCCATCCTGTAGTGAAATAAGGTGGAATAAACTCGGACAGGGCGACAGCCTTCATTGCTACTATTACCAACCTTAATCTCCATGACCTTATCATGACCCCATCAACACGCACTCCCACAAGCGCAAAGTAAGACGTGATTCATTGCATGAGTGGAACACTTAACAATAAGCAGCAAATAAAACGGATTCGAGGATTAAAATAACCAATAAGACCAATCTAAAGGAACTGTATATTTTTCAGTGATGGATTGAATCACCACAAAGAGACATAGATACACACAGAGTTGCTAACTCGATGACGGCTGGAAGAAGTTAGGACCCTGAAGAATTCCCTGTTTGTAGTTGTGGTGATTATAAACACCGCCCTCATAGACCATGGAAGGCGGCATAAAAGACTGCTGCTGATGGTGTAATTGGTTCTGTTGCTGTTGCTGCGGCGATTGCTGAAATGGTTGATAAAGGAGCTGCCAATTGAGAAACTGGTACTGACGCAGAAAGTTATCGTGCACATTCAATGGCTTTGCGGGTGATTGAGGAAGTGCAGAGGTAAGCGACGACCGAGGCAGCTGTGGTGGCAGGACTGGAGCTGAAGAGATAGGATTGAACATTTTTGACTCATAAGCGAATCCTCGTGACAGTGGAGGATCTGAATGACGATGCTTCGCCGACAAAGAGGAGCTCTGGGGGGCGCCTAGAAGAGGCATTTGATGCACACGAGAAGGTAAAATAAAATCTAAAGCACGGTTGTCGCGTTCTAACGAGTGATGGAAGGATAAAGCCGCTGTAGGAATAGACATCAGAGGGACAGCGGCGGATGGAGGAATAGAGGCTTTCGAGAATGCAGCATCAGCCGACAGCGATGGCAAGGTTGTCGTCGTAGTAACCGTATTCTGGCCCAAAGCTCGGACCTTTTCCGTATCATCCGAATTCCCTTGGTCCTCACCAAGCAGACTACCGTAGAGAGATACCTCAGGATCGATAAGCTCATCCGAATCAGTTGAATTATTAATTGATTCAGCTCCCATTATCCTACGGCGCACAGACGCATAATGGGCTTCCCTTTCTTCCAGAGTTTTTGACGGGGCCACAGGCCTAAATTGACATCAATGAGGTAAGTAAAACAGAAAAATCGGATTAACATAAAGGAAACCATAACATACAAAACATTCTCCTCATTAGTCCGGATGACTTGAATGGGACGTTGCAAAATACGGATAGTTGGGTTGGTCATGGGAAGGAATGGGATGATTTACTAACAACTCAATGAACAGACATTTTCAAGCGAAACAGGACAACACACTACCCCCGAAACCCCCAAACGCAACGCGCAAAATCTTGAAAGGGCCATAAGCACAAGCTACGACCTTAGAAGACAGACATTACCGCATACTTAAACAAACTGTGCTCAAATGAGACAACTCAAAAAATGACTCAAAATCTTAAAGCTAAATTGTTATCAGCTAGTTGTAATTATTTACACTAAAATTTAGTAAGCGAAAGCATTTTTATTAATTTTGAATCTGTGTTAATTTAATCAAGTTATATCAGATTAAGTGGTTTGACCCTCCACGATTTTTTCGAAAAACTGTGCAAAGCATGCATCATAAATATGATTGGTATCTCTTAGTTGCACGTTATTAGCCACTAGACAGCTAACCAACTTAAGCCAATGACAGATTCATATGCTGGAGCTTGCAGTAAACCCATGAATAAGTGAATATTTTGCAGTTAGAGCAAAAGAAGTCGGTTGATGAAGTTAAAAAAATATATAGCTGATGGGACTTTTCGAGACCTTGCATTTATTTAATGAATATATGCAAGGCATTCCCATAGTACATATCGTTCGTCTATATCGTGCTTTGTAGGGAGGTATGAAAATGTATCAAAAATCCATTCTGAAGACTCTGCGAACCATCGATGTGAGGGCTTTGACACTTCCCTAACCGCGCATAATTAATATGGCCTGTAGCTTGCAGAGAGGCCTGATTACCTACCGGAAAGATCCCTTAAACTATGATGCCTGAAGAGGGTAGAGACTGAAACTAAAATTAAAGCCAAATTATTTGATTTAATGTAACATGCATTTATCTGTATAGACATTCTTCATGAAGAATACATGCGCCTTACCTTCCTTTTAAATTTCGCATTGCTTAACCATAGTTGCGTTGATAACTTGCGCTCTCATTTGGCTATGCTTTGAATACAATGCCTTTTTGAAAATTTTTGCTATTTGGATGGTTTGCATGTCAACTTGGAGACAAGATCATCTTAGCCTCACTTTGATTCATTTCTACTCTTCACTGCATAAGAGAACTTCAATTTGCTAGATTTATCTAGGCGTGCTTTAATCGGTTTTCTATTTCCATGAAATGGATTCATTAAATGTGTTGCAGGAATATGACAGGAAGGCCAGTTTAGTTAGAAATGAATAAAATGTGAAGAAAATGTAATTTCAATTGCCAGTATTTTTTACTTTTTCAGTCATAATACATGATGTTATTTGGGTTTGAAATTCCAAAGTCACGATGGAGAACTAATACTTCCGAGTATCTCTCCCCCTCGCGGACTGGGAACGAGCGCAGACTGCAGGCCTGCGAGGTAAAAGATGTTTATTTAGGCCCTGTTTTTGATTGTCAAAATTCACTTTTTGACTTTGTGTTGGTGCATTCTGCAATTCAACTACTCCGTCTTCCAGAAATTCATCTACAAATGACAACATTATTGGCCCCATAAAGCTATTATTGGATTTAAATTGGCACTTACAGCTTGGTCCTGGCAGAGAGGGAAGTGGTTGAGCAGTAACTGTTGGGTGTGACAAAGGGACTGAGGCAAAGGGGTGCGTTAGATACAGTGTTCTGCTTTGAGCCGAGGCGTTTAGCAGAATCTGCTGAACACGTTGAATTATCATAGCTTCCGGGTTGGGTGTGAGCCAAGCGTCCAGACCGAGGATTCGGCAAAGCGTGTTTCGGAAATTTAACAACTAAAAAAACGGTAGCATTTCTTACTAAATGCCATTCTGCCTGTCAGATGATAGATAACAATTATGCTGCCCCTTCAAAATGCGCCATCAAGTTCTACCCTTAGTTTGACACTTGGAAGCGTTTGCAAATGTCCAATGTCAACAACTTATGCCGATTTACACCCTTCTCGCCTTTTCGCTAAACTAGGCTTCTGAAAGCCCTTGGGAGATGATGAAGTATCAAAATCCAAGTGTTAACCATACACCAAAGACCAGGTAGGAAGAACTTTTACATGAACTGACATGTTGCATTCATGGAAGTAGAATGATCATTTGGCCTCAAATATGATTGCTTCAAGTTCGAAGGGTTTAAAGGGATTCAAATTAACCTAAAATACCGCATTTTGCTGTGTTAATTTCAGTATTTCATCAAATATCGGATTAGGATTTTGGACCTTCCATATTCTACCCATCACGCTATAAAAACACTTTCGACAAGCACTAAATGATACGCTAATTTCTTTCCTAATTAGCTGACATGCAAATAATAGTTGGACGTTTTAGATAAACGCAGGAGTCTCGACCCCGTTGTTTATTAGTACCCGCCGTGTAAGACTTCTCATCTTGTACCACTGATAGGTGCGGAGATCGTTAATGGAGACCTCAAATCCAACTGCTCAAGAAATATTATAACCGCAAAATTAGGGGCGCCTTTTGACGCCAAAACCCAACTGTTTATTATTGAGATAACGCATAGGTATACCTCCATGTTGATATATTCGACAGCATAAAAGTCTTCCACCCAAGTGTTAATGACGGTGAATGAACGTTGTTTATCATAAAATGAAAATACCTACAGAGATGGTGAATTTTATGAACTTTTCCTTATCAAGCCTTAGAAAATGCATGCAAAGCAGGCTTCAATGAGACTTTGTTTAACATGTATGGTTAGAAAGCTACGATTTACGACTAAAGAATGTAGTAAAACATCCGGTCTACGTTTCAGGACGAGAAAATCACTTGACAATAAAACGTGGCTTTTTGAGAGAAGATGCCAAACTGTGATGTTCATGTGTTCAGTGATCAGAACGGCAACCGCCCCACTTAAATTCTATTTAATCTCAACTGTATTTTAAGACATAAGTCCCCTCACAGAGAAAAATAAGAGACGAATCCATCGAGGCAAAGCACCCCTGCCATGCCTGAAATTTTGTTGGCTAGTCCAGACGGGAACGCAGAATGGAGGTGGCACTCTGCTGACCAGCCTATCAAGAAAAGGTCCGCTTATGCCTCTGCCTCTTACCCAATCAAATTCCACTACTCAATGCCTCATAATGCCGAAAAACTGTGAATAAATGCATTAATGACAATCGTTTGATTCGTGGACTCCAAACTTTCCTTTTTATTGGTGAGTTACGACGCCGTTATGAGCCAATCGAAATTGAGTAATTGACTGTCCTATATTCGATTGGTTATCTACTCTAATTCGTCCAATTGCGAAAATAAATGTTTGATTGGAAGAGGATAATGCCTCACTCGTAACTGTTTTTGCCGATTTTCCATGAGAAAATTTTTGGCTGCACTAAGTTGTTGATCTTTCTGTGCCTCCATAGTGCTCTGCCGTTGAGTCTTTGACTGGAGTCCAGCAATCCTCTTCGCCTGATGCTGTCTCAAAGCCTCCAACTTGGAAACCATTTGCTCCAATTTCTCATATTCTTCACTCTACAAATATGCGAGAAATTTTTTTTCACTGTATTCTTCAATACCAGGAGGGTAAGGTAGAAATGAGGAGGTATCACAAATCCCACACTTAGTAGTGATTTCTCCCTACATCCAATTAATTTGAAATGACAAGAAGTTCGTTTCGACCTACCTTTTCATGCTCTATTTTCAGGACCTTCTCATGCATCTCCTCCATCTCACGTTTGGCCTTCTCCAATTCACTTGTCAAATCCCTTTCCCTTTTCGCCATATCTGGAGCCACTGTCATGACCGCCTGCAAGCGCTGTCTCAAGGCCATAGCTAAACAGACTAGGCATTCAGCACACAGATGTTGAACCCTTTGGACGTCATGATCGCTCCATTCTGGTGCGTGATTGGCTAAGTCCAGCGGTGTGGTGTGGAGATGGGCGCAGCTCGGGCAGTCATCTTTTCCATCAGTGGAACTAAGCATTGAGGCACTGAATGTATTTACGTTTGACAAGACGATGCTTAAAGCGTTAGGCAATCCCAATGGTGATTCCATGCCACACCAAAAGGACATTGGTAATATGGAATTTCGCTTCGCCAACGTAGCCTTTGACTGCTCATATATTGTAAAAGTATGAAACTAGTTTCTACGCGAATTATGCTTGTCAATGGCATGAAATAAATGTAGTTGCATCTTTTGAGAAGTTGTATGCTACGTCGCTACCCAAAGAATTTGCATTGTCTTTCGATTGATTGCCATTGACATACACTCGACGCATTCACGACGTTGGTGGACGTGTAAATTGTGGAGATTGATGACCGCAGCACACATTTGTTGCTCCGAACTCTGGAAGGTTCTTGAACTCGCAATCTTCCCAGAAATCACTGGATTACAAAGTGTGCTTAGGACAATTCCAATTTTTAAATTGCGCAAATTTCGCGAGTCATCTTAAACAAGGGACAAAAAGGATAGTTTACGCTTAAGAAACTAGTATTGTTAAAGTAGCAATTAACGATTTGCCATTCTGTTGCTGAAATTTTTGAATAAAGTACCGAAAGCAAAAAAATTGAAGCAAATTTAGATAACGTGGTTGACGCATTCTTTTCCCAAGGCAAACTTACTCTTGCTTTTGACTGCAATTGTGCTTAGGAGGCTTCGTTTGGCTGCAGAGATGCAGTGGTCGACTGGTGGAGGTGTTCGAGCTTAGGATGCATTCAGAGGAAATGCAGCCATTGTCAAGGATGTGTTCCATCTTTTCTTAAGAAGATGTCATTTAAATAATTGGATTCGCATGAGGAAAACCTGTTCATCGTTGCAATAGGGAAGGGGCGACTGGTCATTCAAGCGCTAATTCCATGCTTGAAGAAAGTGAGGATGACTCCGTGAGGTAACGCTGGATCGCTGTCTTATCCACACCCGAACCCCATTTTACTCTGCAAAGGACGCCTAATACACCCTCTCCAAACACTTCTCTCACTAAGCCAGAGGTTTGGAAGCCTGAGTGTGGGCTGAAAGTTCCTACAATCGCAGCTTACTTACTTGCTATCAACTCGAGCAACTCCGAGTGGGAATTCTTTCCTACTTGAATGCCCAGCTTGCCACAGAGCAGCACCACTTTCTCGAGGGCCTAAAAGTGGATTGTAAATGGGCACTTTAAAATGTGCAAGCAGCATATGTAACAATGCTATCAAAATTTGCCCATCACTACCGACTTCAATGATTAGAACATTCAGCAGTCCTTTCTAAAAAAGGTGCTAATCTCTTACGTTGCGTTCCAGAATAGCTGCTATCCTCGCTGTGACAAGTTGGATTGTTAAACCAAAAACTGGGCACGAAGTACACTATTTCCACTCTTTGGTATACAAGTAACACAATGTTTTTGAGGCAGACCTGAGCAGTGGGTTGTTTTTTGCTGTGCATTAACCGAAATCCGTCCACTTCGCATTGCAGTCTCTCCTTGGCTTTGTGGGCGGTCTCCAAATCATGTTTTACTGCAGTTAATTCGTCCACCAGTGTCTGTCCATTGGTAAATTGAAACTCAAATTGCTTTCCCAACTCGTCAATCTTCTTCTCCAATTCCAATTGAGTCTGAACACAAGAATTGGCTAAATTACTTTCACACATTCAAAGCTTTTCATTAGGTGAGAGGACTTAATCTTCATGGGCCGCACAGTCGCAAAGATTAATTCCAAGCCATTGAATGTGTTATTTGGGCGGGAAGTTTAATTAGGCAAAACAAAGAGGAAACCAAGCAGATACACCTCGGCTACGGGCTTTTACTGGTCCTCTCCCCTTCCATCTGAACTCTCAAAAGCACCTTTTTAAGTGACTGAAGCTCGGTGATCAGCCTTGTCACTCTCTCTTTGACAGCGCCTTCCGTTTGTGCACAAGGCGACTCAACGGTGCTCAGAGTGGCAGCCAATGATTCTCTAAAATCAAAACAATTTTGATGAAATAAATGACCTCCTTATTGTTGATGTACCGAAGAGGTGTCACATTGGATTGAGGAGTCGCGCCCTCTTACCGACAGACTTGAAAGTGTCTTTGTGATCTACAGTCTCGTGGAATCGCAGTGGGATTCAGAGGCAACTGTTGTCATTAATGATTGGCCAGAAATGAGGAATGACATTACTTGAGAAAAGGAAATATGGCTCGGCTTTTCTTTTCCCCTGATTACATATTCTAATTTTGTACAGCCACACAACCCAGAACAGCCATCACCACTTCCTCGTTAGTGAACGCGAGCTGCCAGCATGTAAGATGGACTCACACAAGCGCAGTGAATTGCACCTTCTGAGAGTTCTTTTCCAGAAGGAGTTGCTGACTCTCCAGTCGCGTCTGCCTTGTCACATCGGTCTCAGCAGTGAGCCTGTCACGCACCTCCTCTAATTGCCGCTCCAAGGCGGCGACTCGCTGTTCCAACAGTCCCCGAGTTGCCATTAGATCAATTTTCTCGGTATTCCACAGGCCCTTTTCCTAAAATAAACAGTTCGGAGTTGAGAGAGAAAAATGACGACATTATCCCACCTGCAATGCTGTAGATTTGGTGATTATTTGACATGACACTATTCAACCTCCGCTTCCAGTCGACAAAGCCTCCAGGGCTGATGAGGAAAGTCGTGCACAACGCTCATTGTTATTTTAATTATCCAAGTGTTTTTCCAAGCCAAAGTTTAGTGTGCTTGGCCAAACTGTTGAAATGTTAGAAGCCCCACCTTGAATGGGGGAAGGATGAACGACGCGTACCCGCTTAAGTGCCTCCTTCTCAGCCAGCAGCACCTCAACACGGTTAGCCAATTCACTAGCTGAGTTATGAGACTCGCGCAGCTGATTTTTCAGCTCCTGTTGGGCGAAGTCCGCCTCATTCGTTCTGGCCTCGTACGCTAGGGCTCTGTCTAGACGATCATTTACCTAAAAAAAGAAAACGTGTTTCATAACCAGCAGCTATTGCATCACTCCTCGACTTTTAGCTCGCGCGTCAACCCAACTCACCGCATTGAACACTTCATGCGTTTCTGCTGAGGCGCACAATCCCAGTCGTCGTTTCCATTCGAAAAATTGGTTCATAATGTCCTCTTGAGTTGGAGAAGACAGAGATTTTTGCGACTCCTTCAGAAGTCTTTAAATGCAAAGAGTCACAGTTAGAGGTAGAGTGATGTTAAGGCAGCAAAGTGGCTTTACGTCAACAATCAATGGCTTTGACCTCCACGACACCACTTTTTTCCCCATCATCGCAAAAGTTCAAAGTTTCCCCGACGCCTTTTACCTACGTATAAAGAGATCACAACCACAAGACCTCCCAATGTATCGAAAGCAAAATAGTGTCCATAGACGCATCCTCCAGATAATAAAAGGCAGGTGAGGCAAAGGCGCGGGCAGTAACTATGACTTAAGAGGTCGCTCTTTATGTAGGTTTATCGATATCACGCCTCTTGGTTCTCGTCCTCTGATTGGTTAACCTCAAGGACAGGCGAGTTCTAAGCGAGTCAATAAGCACTGCAATGTCAAATTTAGTCAGGGATTTATAGGCATAAGGTTTGACTTCTCTTAAACCTCTTCCTCTCTAAATAGGAAGCTTGTGACACTAACTGGTATCTCTAATTGCATGCCATTTGGTACTTTTCATAAAGCGCAAACTTAATCTGCCATTTGAAGAGAATGTAATTCCTAAAATCAGAGAATACCTGAATTCTGCCTCCACCTCATCCACCCGTTTTCGAGCATTGCGATTCTCCTGCTTCAGTTTCTCAATGGTGGCTGCGCTCTCTGCTTGCAGAACGCGTATCGCTGCGCTGTTGTCTCTAGTGTCATAGGCAGTACGTTTAAGGTCAAAAATCTCCCCTTGCGCTGCCTCTAGTGAGCGCTGCAAGTCGGCCACCTCCGATTGGCTGCGTTGTAGGTCCTTTTTAAGACTCTCAGCCTCGTATTGTGCGGCTTCGTACTTTGTAATACAAGTGTCAATATGATTATTATTATTTAGTAATAAATAAAAATTCAGCCTTTTGGTTTAGGCGGCCACCATTTCAACAAATGTATTTTGCACTTATTAAGCTTTTGTACGTTGCTTACATGGGGTATGTCACGCTGGTGTAACTTTCACCACCAGAGGCGCTCCACCAGTTTCAGCAATAGACACTGCATTTTCTAAATTACAGCCGCTGACTATTTGCCACTGATGTTAAACCTTAGCAAGCCGGAAATGTCTATGTTATGAGGGTCGCAAACAGCATAACTTTTGCTTCCCGTTGTGGTTATTAAAATCTCTTGAAGGGTTCTGCTGCTCTGGGAGTCTTCACTCACGATGCCACGCGTCTTCTGACCTTTTAAGGGACCTGTAGTGCTACGCCAAGTTTCCGTCAGCGAATGTAATATTTTCATTACTTGTGCCCTAAAGTTGTGATATGAGTTGGTTGTCTTAACTGTGCTTATGGAGGAGAGGTGCAAATTTCATTCAAACACCATGCAGAGGAAGTCCCGAACTAGTCCAGGCACCAATTTGGGATGCGTTGTACTTTTTTTTGCTTGTACGCTCTTGGAATGCCTAATAACTCATCCTCCCTCCAAGAATGCAGGAGCAAATGATGTGGGGATCGGCAAGCAATTTGGTACAATTATGCAATGTTCAATTTGCTCTCTTTTTTTCGACTTACTGGGTGCCTGGCTTATTCGAAAACAAATTAAGCTAAATAGATTCCATAGCCTAAATTAAAAGCAATTAAAATGCGTCTTCATTCCCTACCTTTAGAACAGTTATGAAATTTGTGTTACTTAAAAGGCATATCCATAATCAGCGGTGAATTTTTCTTGTTTAATTAAATCGCTAATTATAAGCATAAGTTACCGTTAAGGTGTTTCTCGTTTGACTGCTGTCAATTGACGTCAGCCTTTTGTGTTTGCACCACAATGAAAGGAATGAG
The DNA here is from genome assembly GCA_900622495.1 of Hydatigera taeniaeformis. Lineage (NCBI taxonomy): Eukaryota > Metazoa > Platyhelminthes > Cestoda > Cyclophyllidea > Taeniidae > Hydatigera > Hydatigera taeniaeformis. Next base: position 43,557 of record UYWX01020388.1, on the reverse strand, counting down.
GACGCAACGTTTGCATTCAGTGTGAAGAAAAGAGGTTTTGACATCACATCCTCCCACGCTCCTATCCTAACCACCGTTAAAGCACGATCTATCTACGTTTGCATTAACTGTTGAAGAATTTTCCATTTCTCTCCATCATTCCAAAGTAGGATCGGCCTTCTAGCCCTGTTTTCTTATTGAGGAGGTTTTGAAGCAAAAAGTCCGGCCGTCGAAATGCAAAAATGTAGGTTTCAAGAAACCTCTCGTTTTGTGCACACTAATACTTTAATTCATACATCCTTAATGGAGTCGAAGCCAAAATTCGATATTTAAAAGTAAGAGAGAAGGCAGGAACAGTGGACTGCGATGTCAGTGGGCATCACTAAGGCGTAAAATCATGGCCGTCTTCTTGTGGGCTGTTAGCGACCAAGGAAGTTACATGAGCCTAAAATACTAATGAAACACGTCTTTTCCATCGATTATTCCAGTCTATGTATGCTTTAGCAACGTCAAGACAAATACGAGGGATGCATTGAACTTATTCAGAAAAGTCAGAGATTTTACTCAGTTAATTAGTCACGCTGCAGTTTTAAAGCCTTCATTAGCATTAGCGTTTCTTCAGTAATGTTGTTTTTTTTAAATAAAAGGCAAATTTCACACACCTTTTCCTCTAGGAGAACATTACGGCATTGCACATCCGCCAGTTGTTTAAGAAATTCATTCCTGTCCATTTGTTTGGCAACCCAATGAGCTTTTGACTTGGAGTTGGGTGATTCTGTCTTCTTACCAATGTTTCTAGTAGCAACCGCTGCACTTGACAACAAATTTCACAATTGGCTATTGTCTAATAGCCAGTCAGAGTTGATTTTAAGAGTTTACCTGGTGTCGAAGTTATCGAATAGGAGCCGAGGAATGGGTTAAGTTAGTAATAATCAAGTGGATCCTGGCGTGTGCATATTTACTAAAGTTTGACTTATAAGTGGAAAGGAGACTCGCTCTAGCTTCTTCATATTTAGACAATTATCACAAATTAAATGCATCTGTGCATTTTAGACACCTGCTAATGCCACAACCGGTGTCCATATTCTGGCGTGGAATCCACAAGCACAATTGGGCTGATGGTAAACGGATTACGCCATGCTACTTATTTGTAATAAGTAAAAACGCTAAAACTGAAGTAATTTATAGCGTAAAGTTTCATACATTGACACCTGTCAAGTTCGAATTTCTACTTAACGCCTGTGACTATTCTATTTATTTTATTGACATCACGACAGTACTGAATCGAAGGTACCATCTGCATAAACACTGCCGCAATTGTTTTTTTGTGTACCTCATGACGATAATGTGACGGGCATAAACAATCGGTGGGATTGCGTTAACAATCAATTACCTCAGTGTGTTTATTCGAAGCTCCTTGTGACACGCTTAAGGAGTCCGATTAAACAAGCACTGGCACAAATGGACTGGAACTGTGCAACCAGCTTGACATGGCTTTATTGGAGGGTCTTTGTTTATTTCTCGGCCATTGGAACCTCTATTTACTTTTCCTACGAAAAAAGGCTACATTTCTGGAAGTTAGTTCAACGCTTAAAGTTAATTTTGCAAAGTCGAGTTGATGAGTAAATAAAATGCAGATGTCAGTTGTCAGGGTAAAAGTATAGGTGCTTATGGGTGCAGCAGCTGACCGACAATCTGGTCACAGTTGTAAAGGGCGAAAATCGGTCTTTTCACCGATTCGGAACCACACAACGACTACCGTGTCATCAGCCAGAAGAGAAGATCTATGGGATGATAAATAAAACTGTATTAGATTAATAAGTAAAGGGTTTGATGGGTGGATAGAGAAGTAAGTATGGTGTGGGCGGTCGAAGGAATGAATGTGGATTGGTTGTATGATAAGAAGTGGTTTTGGAATGATTTGAATGACTGTGTGGTGTGCTTTACGGACGGGCGGAGGGACGGACGAATGGGACGATGTACAAGATGTGGTGCAAGGGAATTGCTTCTTCTGAAGGAACGCAAAGAGGTTTGCACTAACATCCGTTTGTCACCTCTTCGCAAGATCTGGTGACGGCTGAGGCTGTCCGCCTCCAGTGCGTTTCTCCGTTGCCGGAGGGAATCGGCCTCAGTGAGACGTTCTGCGATTTCGTGAAAAGATTGTGCGTTGTCTTTTCGTGTCTTGCTTGGGCGCAGTGTGTCGAGTCGGTCTGGAAGTTTGCCCGTCGAATGTGACAGTGGAGAGAAAAAAAAGCAGAATTTGAATGCCGTACGTTTTGATGCCTCCCGAAGGAAGCTACCCTTACGAGCTGATGTAGCAACACGACCAGTCACGTCGGTTCCCTCCGGTGTCCCCCCCCCCCGATATGCCAGTGAAAAATAACAATGCTAGCCGCACTTCACAGATTTCTCTCATTGCATCTCTATCGGAATGAGTTATTGCGTTTTGATGCATTTAACATTGCTAATCATGACAATGCCATCAAATATGCGCTTCATTGCACTCATTCGCCTTTTTCCAACCTCCGATTTTGATGATGGTCAAATTCCCTTGTGTAGCCTTGACCTCCACTCATCAGAGTGGAGAGACACATTATCGTATTTTTTTAGCTTTTAAGCTCCGTTCGACATTCTCTGAAACCTGCTGTCCGCCTGGAAGTTGTGAATCTCCCAACCAGACGCCTTTAGGTGAAGTCACGACGACTGCAACCGCTCTGACGGCAACGAGACACCAAAAGGCTCTAACGTCCATCCACCTTATCACATGGCTTAACAGTTTACTAGGGCATGACTCGACCCACACCCCCTCTAATGAACTCTGAACCGCCATAAAGAGGGACATGATGAATAAATCAAGTGATTGACCTTCAGCTCCCGTGATTTACCGCCAGTGAAAATGTTTGGACCACCTGCGTACGTGCCCAAACAGGACACACTTCAACGTATCTCCCTTTGCAATACTACGCTTTAAATGCTTTTGTCTTAGTGATGTCCTTTGCTTCTGTTTTAGAAGTACAAAAAACATCGGAAAATTGAATGAAAACATGGTGGTGGTTAAGATGAGGCTTCAATGCACTAAGGGAGGGTCTTCATCCAAAAGGTTGCAGTGGAGGTCAACGGAGGCTTTATAGCTCGCAACACTTGCCTGGGGACAGTTAGAGAAAGGAGCGACTTGTGTCCTCCGCCTTGAACTTCTTTTCTACCTCCTTCCATTCCTTACATAGCATAACTAGGAGATACACCAAGACCTGTTTATCATTTTCTTTGTTTTCAGCGTCTCTAATGTTCCATAAAGCTGAGTTTGGGTGGCTCCAGAGATGAGGCTGAGGTTATTCCCACGGGCACGATGTTGTTTTATTGTTCAACAATCAGACACACAGGAACTGGAATTTATGTCTGGCTGCCCAGACCCATTTGCCTGGTCAAAATGTACTTTTTTTTCAGTATGCTGACTGAAAACAGATGTATAAGAGTTTTGATGGTCTGGTAATCCCAGCATTCTTCTCCCTCTCTAACACCAGTTGTACCACCACATTGGTATTCTTTTATTCCCTCCTATATAACCACCTTTAGATTAAAAAAGGCGAAAGATCATTTAATGAGAGACGCATGCACTCAGCATTGAATCTTCCCTATTCTGCCCTTAAGGTAAGGTAACTAAACATAACTGCAAAAATAATCAGCCGTAATCCACCCAACACTGTCTCCACCACTTTTAGCGCATTTGTCTCCCTCATTCATTGTGTTGAAGCCGACACGTAAAGGGAACGGAGTTTTCACCTCCTCCTCTTGATTGCATTACTTTGTAGGTTTGGTAATTTTTTTCCGTTCTTCTCCTTACTATCAGTTACTAGTATTTTCTACCTCTTAAGACTGTTTCCCATTGGTGGGAGGCGCATCCTTCAGGAGACGCACTGCTTGCGCTTCATCGATATCAGTCAGCCAATCAGCAATCGCATTAAGAAGCGATGCTATTTTTGCCACAAAAACGCATCACCAACCTTAAAGAAAGTGACAACATTTATTATTAAGAATCAGTAGTTTATAAAGTACACACCCTTCTAAGCGGTGCATATTCATTTTGCACAACTATTAATATTAATATTAATATTAATATTTTTTCCTCCAAGTTTACGACCATTAAAGTTGCATACCAGAGTATGAATTTTTTCCCCCAAAATATGTCTGTTATTGCTTTTATAAAGGGATCACTTTAAACTCCCGCAAAACTTGGTCAAAAACAATCAATACTTGACTCAATGCAGAAGGCAAGCTGTAGTGATCAAGTCAGCAATCGACCACCAGTTGAATGGTGCCGCGATGTGTGGACGCTCATGGCCCGAAGCTCAAGAGCTTGTGTTCTCGGCAGGGTTCATCATCGTAGCACTTTACCACTTGAAGTAAGCAATAAAGGAATCGAAATTAAACAGCATTTTTTTAATGTTCACCTCTTCCATATGTACTAGATTTAAGGTAATTTTGTTTAGCCTGATGGAACTGTCAAGGGTGTAAAGTCGGGGATCTACCGGTTCAACAATAAGTCGTCCCCATACCCATCACCCAATCAGCCGGGTGACTTAGGTGACGTCATCAACAGTTTAGTGTGGTGTAAACAAGCGGCGGTCAATGGGACAGTGGGCGAGATTCGCACGCCTATTGGTCAACGCGTGGTCAAGGTCGCCATACCATTGGTTGGGTGAGGCGTGCGGCCAATTCAAGCCCAACATAATACCGCACGCAGAACGCAGTTGCTACAGGAGAAGCATTGTAAACTGCATTCGTCTCTCGGTGCGTTGTCGGGTCTTGCGCGTCCGCGCCCGGTTTCGTTATTTGCTTTACACAAGATTTATTTTACGCTGATAACTAAGAGGGGGTGCAAACCCTTTCAGTTCTTTCACACTTCATAACTGAGGGCGCTAGTACTCTAGAATGCTGAGTTTTTTAGTTTATAAGATGTTTTGCCCACATGTTTGATGCTTGGAATCATTTGACTCCTCTCTGTTTAACTTCTTCGTGATGTTGTGGCATTACGTTCTCCATGGAAGGTCTGCATTTATAATTTGGGAGAACGCGCACATTGTTCGAACTATGGTCGTTCTCTCTAGACGACTTAGTTCTGCTGGTTGTGAAACATTGCTCTCGCGAATGAATGATTGCTAGAAGTCTGCATAACCTAAGGTCGGAGTGTCAGTCAAAGCTTCTCTTCAACGACATAAGCTGGTGCATGCTTAAAATGGAAAAGATTGAATGCACTTCCATGAGTTGAGAAGTAATGTCCTGAATTGTTGCCGACTCTTAAAGGAGGAAATAATGGTCAGGCTGAGGCTTTGAAGAGCAATCACTCTTCCCGTATAGCTGTCACACAGAATTGGCAGTTTTTATTTGGAAGACGTAGGAGTTTGGAAAAATATCCACATTCTTCTGCATCATCTCGTTATTTTGTTTTTTGCGGTTTAAACAGTGGAATGCGCACTTGGATTTTATACGCTCTTGTGATTGTTGCCCTCGTTGCCTGCTTCCAGCTGGCCGAGGCAAAGCCCGCAGTGACAATAGACAGGGCGTGAGTGTCTCGTTCTCTACTGTGATCTTTTTCTTCTCTCCATCATCTTCGCTAAGGGGAGGTAAAAACTGGGCATTGGAGGCCAAAAAGTAGGTCCTTCTTTTTTGCATCTCAGTTCCATGACTGTCCGGCCCAAATTCGGACAGAAAGGGAAGAGTTGTGCCTGCACAAGGTCATGCATGTCTACCTCATCGTGGCCTTAAATCTCCTCCACTGACTCACCGCTCCCCGATGGCTGCTTGAACCTGTTTTTTGGAAAAGGAATAAAGTGATTCGAAAGCGGATGTTTGCCGTCAAACAAAGTCTACCTTTACACACGATGACTGGTTGCATCTATTTGTATAAGCCCACCAGCGCGAACCCAATTTTGAACCAAAAAAGACAGCAATCTGTAACTATTTATGAATTGACTCTTTCCTTTTAGGCCGCATGACCTCGATGTCAGTGGTGGAGGGTATGAATAAACTTAATTTATGACAACTTATAAAATTTTCAAATAAATGTCACTTCACTTCCTTTTCAGTAGCAAAGAAATTGAAGGCAGACCCAAACGAATGCGACCCAAGAAAGGTGGCAAGCATGGTCGAGGCAGAGGAAAATTGAACCAGCGTACGCACTTTTACGATGTCACATACATTAATTGCTACGTCAACCACTCAATGCAGTTAAAAGTATCCCTTATTTATCTCACACCGTAGATCGCCAAAGGCCAAAGAAACGGCGTTTCAAGGTACTTCTTTTCATCCTTTCGACAAAACGAAAATCGCCTTTCCATTAGTTACTGTACTAGCATGGTTTTTTAAACACTTGTTTTAGAGACCACGTTCTGTTGAGGATGATCGCAAACGTGGTAGGACTTTCGCGTGATGTGTTGAATGATTGTGTTAGCCTACTGAAATGCTATAAGTAGAAGGCGCCGCAATTCTACTTTTCAGGGAAGAAATGTGCAAACGGTAAACGCGGAAAGAACTGCAAGCGGCAGTAGTGAAATTCTCTCCTGGTTATTTAATTGAATAGCACTTTTTACAATGCACCTTGTCACCCCAAAAACCTCATAAATAAATACAAACAACATTCATTAACGCATTTTTACAATTTTCATTCTCTCTATCTCCTTTCTACTTCAACTAGCATGATTTGTATCCTACTTGCTTGCTTTGATAACTCAAATAACTTGCTTGTCCTTTCGACTCAGCTATTTGTCTTCTACTTTGTCACAAAAAAGGGGAATTTTCCAAGATACAATTTAGTGTGAGTCGGTTTGCTTGTTTGTTTGTTCCAATGGTGCTTTTAGTATTGCTTCTTCTCCAGTCCACATAATAGGAAAAATTTCGACCGCAATCTTTTACAATAACATTAGATTTTACCCATGGAGGAAGGGGAGAAGGAGGAAACTATCCTGCAGAAATGGCTTTCAACTTTAAACAGGGTTGCACTTTTTCATTCCAACAGGACCGGTGAATTTAGTTTCTCGTAAAACACTTCTTTTTTGAAAGTTACAATGTCTATTTCTCGCCCAGTTTTACCTCCAACTTATCAGCTCCTCCTTCCATTGCATTCGCAATACAAGTATCTCTGCGTGTTCACAATGTTTCTCACCAAATTCTGGTCTCTCGTCTTCCTCTTTCCACAGTATGGATAAGATCACCTTTTGCATCAGCTTTTGACAACGTCGCATGTCTGTTCAAATAGCAGCAGCGTCGGATGCATTGGGGAAGCGGAAAATGCATTCCTCTTGTTTCCAATGGTGGAGGTGAATTTTGTGAAGGAGCTTCTGACTCGTATGAAGGGAGGGGTTATATCGTGATCATTGCAGTGGATTCTTCCTACTCGGAACTCGAGGAAGTTTTAGCGTCGAACTTCGTGACAGGCCCATGATTAAAGAAGTTTAACCATCTCCTATTCCGGTAACATGTATGGACAAGTAAATGTAGGTGAATTTTCATCTCCTCCCGCGGAATTTTAAATTTGACCTAACATGTTAGTCTGGTTTATGACTCACTGACAGTCTACCCAATCGGTCAACTAAAAAAGCGATTGTACTTAATTGAATTAGTAGCACTTCTTAAATTCCCTCGAAATTTCTAAGTGGATCTGACAGACAGGACTGCTGTCGCATGCAACGCTTGAACCGCTAGCGTCTGGGGGGACAGAGATTGTCATGAGATAAGCAGAGGTATAACAATTCCCTACATACTGACACTCCTTAGGCTTAAACGAGTTCCGCATAATCCTACCAATTTGCTATTTAGTAAGACTGAAGTTGCTATTCCATTTTTCGCTTCAATTCGTGATATAGTCCTGTTTTCAAGAAATTGAATTGTTATTAGGCATGATTCGATTGATAACTTTATAAACCCTACGACTTGTTGCTTGTTTGGCACCTAAGTAAGGCGGACTTAATGGTTTAAAAGTACACATTTACGTCGATAAAGTGTGCGAAGACATTATATTTTTTATAGCCTAATACCATCTCAATGTCATTTGGATATTCCTACAATACATAGTTATAGTGTATTCTTGTGGCTGAGGTTTCAATTCAGTGAGTGCTTAGCACTTAGCAATGTTGGTTAGGTCTTCAACAAAGGCGCCTAGTCTAACCTTCTCCACACTGAAAGAGTCAAATGAGCTGATGCATTCGCCTCCCTTCTTCTCTTCCTTATAAGTTTTCATAAACGCTGGCCAGTCGACTTCGAGGTTGCCTGAGTAATCGCAGGGGACTGCGCCCGGAGGCACGGGATTGCAGCACCAATTCAGTTGGTTAACGAAATTCTCATAATACACCATTCCGTTGTCGTAGTTTTGCGATCTAGAATGCAAAGTACCGCTCGTCACTTTTCACTCGAATGCTGCATTTGCAAAACCTCATCCAGTGCTGCCTTTAGAAACGGGTTTAGGAGTTAAGGTTAATGCGACTTACATTTCCATTATAGTCTGTATTATATCGTCAGGTAGGGGCAAGTGATTGGCTTTGCAAATTCGACGCAAAATAGCCTCATCTATGACGCCAGTGGCCTCCAGGTCCTCATATCGACATGCATCAAGTATTTCTTGGAAGGCTTCAAATGAGACTTTTCGAAGTTGCTGTTGAGCCATTCCCACGACCGCCATGTAGTTGGTCTCTTTCGGTACTCTAAACAAAAATTCAGTCTGCTCGATGTCTACTTTGATTAACCATCAGCTGTCCAATCAGATCGTTTTCCTTTACACATACCGCCAAACTCACTTGAGAGCATAAAAACGCGCCAATGTCACAGCCTCATGCTGGACCACACACACCGATTCCACACCCGAATCCTTCACCAATTCCCGCAGAAAACACCCGAATTTACCAAAATCAACGATTCCACTTCCACTGGGATCAGCTCCCGAGGCTAAACGACGGATCGTCTCCTCTCGACCATCTACAAGCGGACGCAGACGTCGCAGCACAGCCTGTGGATCAGCATATGGAAATTCGGCAGGATGAGCCTCCATGTACTTTAGCGTATGTTCATCAGCGCCGTAAATTTCAAATACAAAGTTGTTGAAGACAACCTGGCCACCGATATAGATGTCGGAGGGCCCGTAGTAGCTTGGCAAATTCGTGCGGAATATGGGCTGCCCGGGTTTCAAAACTCGGCGCCGCTCCATGAACTTTCCACCTTTATAGCCTAAAGAATTTTGGGATGCACAAAATTTGCTGTCACACCTTGTTTAACGGTACCATTTTAGCATAAACAATTTTACCAGAATTTGTGACAGGTGGTTCGTATACCATGAAGGTGTTGTCACGCAAGAAGCAGGAGATGATAAATGCGCGTTTTCGAGTGTTTCCTCCATTACCACAGTTTCCATCGTCATCATCCACACCTGCAACAATATGTGCTGCGAATCGGAGGATTTCCACGCTGCAGTTTACTTCGAACATTTTCTTTGGCGGACGTGGAATGAGATTGTAGCAGTTGGCCAATGAGTCCTCGTCCGAGCCCCAACCATTGTAAGGCGGATTCTCCCGTTTCACTGTATAATCACACTCACTTCGTGGAGGAGCCACCGGAGTAAAGGTCTCTAAAATTGATGTATTCGACAAATTTTGCATTTATGTGTAACGTGCACCAACTCATTTACTAAAAAGCATTAATACACGACGCCGAACAAGCAAACAGAACAAAAAATGTTTTGGGAGTGACTTTTACTCACTGACGCCGTATTTTTTTCTGTAAAACTCCTTTGTGAATTCATCACAATCACAAATTAAGAATTTCCTCCCATATACATTCAGTACAGCGCCCAAGGTGAGATCTGCGTCTGTGTAGTAGTCAGGTTGCTGAATGCCCACCTTTATGCTGTCCAGCATGTGACTGCAACTGGTTTGTACGGTACCCATAGTGTTTAGAATAGTTTGATTACTGACGGCTCCTGGCAGAGGTAGTGGTGGAACACCTTTAGGCAGTTTCTGGCGCCGCAGAAAGTAAGGTACAGCTTCACGGCCCGAATTGGCGGTGATTTTCTCGTGTATCTCGATAGTATCATCACCTGAGGTAGGATAAAGGGAAGAAATGTTGATAACTGGGCGATCATAGCCCATCAAGTCTCACGGATCACGTTTCATTACCCAAGAAGTAGTTAAGTACAAAATCACGAACATCGCCGTAAAGGGCGTTGGTGTCGTCCCAGACACAAAAGAAACGCAAGACTTGTCTATCGTGATTGAGAAATTGACGCAGTGTATCAACGCGTTCTTGCGGACGCCGCGGTTGCATCGCGTCAGATACCTAAAGGCGACGGTCAACGTCTGAGAAAACCTATCAACTTTTCTGGATCCTCCATCACAAATGATGGGCGCTTTCTTGTGTTTTATTTAGCAGCCATTTACTGAAGGCTTACTAAATTAGAGTAAAAAATGTCTGATAAAATGCCTCTTACTCACCGATTTACGGTGCATTGTGTAGGGATCATCAGGAATGGGCTCTGCTTCGTTTACTTTTACACCGAGTTTGCGCAAAAAGTTGGTAGTGAATTTGTCGCACGCTACTAGGCGGTAGACACGTCCATAAAGCTCCAGATCAATGCCTACGTTAAAGTCCTCCACAGTGTAGAAGCAGTCCTCGTAAGGCGGCGGTTTGCGAATTCGATGGCGCCTCACAATTGTGCCTGCAGTAAAGGTTGGATAACTTAGCTAAGGGCTGTTGCAGTGACTCACATCAGCAGTTGAGAAAAAAAAAGATATTCAACTTTGTTCTTATGCAATTTCTCCATAAAGTGATCAAATTCTCAGTTAATAAAGTCCAAAGTAATAAACTGGAATAAAAAATGATTGACCCCTAGTATAGCAGCTTTTTTTGCAAAAACAGCATGGGTACTCAAACCTTGCGGAAGTGCAGAATTTAGAGTACGAGGCTCCGTGACTTGGATTGTGTCATCTTCCAAGTAGAAAAGGACTTGACATCTTCTTACACGATATTGTTCAAAACGGCTTTCATGAACCGCCTGTTGAAAGTAGGCTTCGAAGCAAAGGACCTATAATAACAGCACCAAAATTGGGACCTCAATTTGTATATTCCAACTATAAAGAACATAAAGAATGCCGGAAAATAGTTTAGCACCATCGATTATTAAACAAGTGTATGTTTTGACCTGCTTATCAAATGTGATCCAAGGAGGACCACCTGATCCACAGTCATTGGGAAACTTGCTTTTGGGTGGTTCAACCCTCTGACCTGGTAATGGCTCACCGCCAATTCCCGGTTTGTTATCATAACAAAAATCAACTGCACCCACGCTTTTGTCAAAGTAATGGGACTTGTGAAATTTCTCCTTGCCAATCTACAATTGCATTTTAATTTATGAACTGCATACCCTGTTGTTAAACACATTTCCTGGTAAAAATGGTAATGCCATTATAAACCTTTTAAGATTTAAACACGGTTATTTATTTGGTGTCTTAGTTACAGTTTCAAGGTTAAAGCATAAAGCCGTAAAACGCGTACTATATGATGGTATTATAAGCATCGATTTTAATGGCCACATAGCTGTTGTTTACAAGTCACCCACAATTGTTACACAAGTTGTTGCTGGAAATTCCTCTGGAAAAATAATTTGTAATTACTGCGACACGAAGCCTATCTTTAGGTAGATGTCATTAAATTGGCAGAAATAGGGAAAAGCGATAAGTAGTGACCGAACTTTGTCTTTGTTCATTGACAATTCCATGCGTACAAGCCCAGTCGAACATCAAGTATTCACTGAAGTGTCCAAAGACTTCCAGCCAGATACAAGGCAGTGGTTTTGGCCTAATACATGTATTCTAGGGAGAGCGAAGGAATTAATCCTGGGTATGACCCGAAGACCAGCCCATGCCTACAAGAACCGGATGAATACATAAGCAACCGACAAAAATCAGGCGATCATATAAATAAAGTATTAGAGTGTCACTATTTTCTTTTCACTTATTCCCTCGACACCCCTCTCTTAGACTTTCCACACCATCCACCACATTGCTTGAAAACAACCACAAGCCAGCCACACCAGTCATCAACTACCACGTGACAGAGGAACGGTATCTGGTCTCCTCGGCGATGTCTTCAAATGGACCTATCGTTACGTTCGGTCTGACAGCTGCATTCATTTCGCATATATCTATTGAACATTAGGCGCTTTTAAAGCTGAAACAGGTCCAAAACTGATGTATTATAAGGAAATTGGGGATAGACAGAGTCCCGTACCTAGGGAGTGTAGCGTTCGGAGACTTCCCACCAAGTAGAAGAAAACAAAGTGGAGCGGAATAAATACATTCAGGAAGGAGCAAAGGGATTGGGCCTGGACGTGGCCCGAAGGTCAGCCTACCCGTACAGAGACCAGAACAATCTTTAAGTAACCGCCAGACATCAGAGAGTCACGTGAACAAATTACTACAAGGAGATCCCTAGTGTCATTCCCGACACAAAACTTTTTGGACTGGTTCATGTCTGTGCTACTCCAGTTTTTAATATTTCGTCTGTCAGAAATCAATATTGAACTTTTGTTATAAAGTATATAGGGGTTGTCTCACCACTTATGGAAATTCGCCTCCTACACAGCGTAGGTATATATATCACAAGCGTTCGCTTTCCGCTGCCATTAATGTAAACATCAACACTAGCCACTCGGTCGAAATAGGCATCAAGTTGGCCTAAATACAAGTATTATTCTGTGAAATAAAAGCATTTAAGCCTCAGCTTTTCCCATGGACCTGCCCATGTGCGCATGGACAAAAGGGTTACAAAGTAACTGCCAGACATTAGGTGGTCACATAAACAAGGCTTACAGTAGCCACTGCTTAAAAGAAGAGAGGGGTAGCGAAATACTTTGTTTATGCAATTGTCTGACGTTTGGCAGTCACTTTGTGGTTCATCTGGCACTTGTACACTTGGAATGGCCTTCAGACCATGCCCAGACCCATTTGCCCTGTCGTCTTCGGAATACATGCATCCAGTCGCATTACTTACTTCCTATACCGGCTGTTTTGTTCATAGAATACATACAGTCATCCCAAACCAATGTTATTTCTACCTGGCGGCAAGTCCCGGGAAGCTGCAGCCATTTTGCCCAGAAATAGCTCAGATTATTTGCCCGAAGTCAAGTGTCTTAACGGCAGACTCGGATTTGCACCACACAATATTCCTATTGCAATATGGACTTAAATTTAAAGCAAAATTGGTAATAGTGAAAGATGATAGAAAATCTCTGTTTTATTTTGATCATATTTGTTTGATTGCTCAATCTTGGAGCCCCAATTTCGGCGACCTTTTATTGTTATTTGTTTAGGTTCCGCTCCGGCCCGTCTTATCTCTTTCTCCTCTGACTCCTGTTTTGTTGCCAAAGTACGGATCCATTCAAAGACTATAGAAGGGATCTGTGATGTCGAGGTCAAGTATCTCTTCTCATCTACGTTGGAGAGGGTAAGTGGCGTGCCTGAATCATGAGTGCTATATTCCGGCACCAATTATAGTGTTAGTTGGTGCGAGATGTCCATCAATAGGAGCACTGGAGACGTGGGTAAAAGAAGGGAAGGTTTGCGTCGCGACTTGGGAGACGAGCAGATGAAAGAAGATTATCAGTTATCTAGTTCTGGTATCAGAGTAAGGCCAAACTCCCCTTACCTCATTCGAGCAACTTGGAGGGACGAAGGGGCACCATCTCGTCGTTTCATTTAAAGTATGCTTGTCTATCAAGATCCTAACCAGATAGTGCGCTCAGGACAGCGTCGATTCCACATTAGTGCTCCTCCTGACCTCTTCGAAAGTGTTTTTTGCATTACTTTTTCAGGTTAACGCAAACGAACTGCTTTATCAAAGACCTTAACTTGTGGCGGCGTTTGAGCGTAGGTAAGTACAATACCTTTACCCCCTCCAACTCCTATTCATTAGCGGAAAGAAAGGTTTCCTTTTCATTTATTACCTTGAAGTGTCACCGAACCTCCTTGATGGGTTTCATAGCGGATGGTAATGTACTGCGGCAAAGCTGACACTGCTAAGTTACACACACTACTACTGCTACTTCTTCGCAGCTAAGATTCGACAATCTACTGCTCCGTGGCTAAATTGTGCTACCCATTTCAGACGAACAATTCATTGCGAAAGAAATGTCAAAAATATGCAACGAAAGTCTACGTATATTACACTTGCAGGTGAGGGTCCTCGCACAGGTACGCTGCTACAATCACCGACGTCAACTAGATTTTAGTGGCTGACATCCTCTTCCGCTGGCGCTGAGCATTGAGCCGACGAGTCTTTTGCATCCGCCTATTCAACAATTTTATCCTTGAAGCAGAGGCGGTGTGTGTGAGAACACTCACTCCATCGTTGGAGGTAGTGCAAATTGATTGGGCATCGTTGCGCTTCGAACGCTTCTTTTGGCCGCCGAATCCGTACTTCTGGTTCTTGTATGCTCGCCTATAGTTTATTCTATGACAAATAGAAAAAGCTCATTGCAACTTGCTTTCCCATATGGAGACTGCTCAGCAAGAAGGAGTTCCAAAGTTACATAGGAATATGACGTACTTTCGGCGTTTGGCATATTCCGAAGGTCGGAAGTACTTGCGGTCCTGGTTCTTCCCACCCCCATCATGTGAATGTTTGCCCTTTGATTGCTTTGAGCCACTCTGCAAAAGTTCCTCCAACACCTGCGCCTGCTCTTTGCCACCTAAAGAAACAGTAACAAATCAATTGTCAGTTTAATTACTGAAAATCGGGCATTTTCGAACATTTTTATTCCTAGTATCTTATATTAATGGGGTTTGAAAAAGATTGGGATGCAAAAATGTTCAGGAATAATCGATATTAACAATGACTAGATAATAATTTCGTGGATAAATAAAACACAATAGTGCAGTCTTTGTTTCCTCCACGATCACAAATCTTTCTCCAATTATTCATTCGAAAACAGGGTGAAAGTTAAAAGTACGTGAACTTACCCGGCCGCTTTTTAGCAGCTTTGAGAGCCTCCATGTGCTTCTTCTTCTCTAAACGCCGTGCTTCTAAAATCTCCTTCTGCTGTTGTTTACCGAATTTGCGCTGTTCACGAAGCTGTCTTGCCCTCTCTCGCATTTCCAAACGCTTCTTGTTCACCACAATCTGTTCTCGCACCTAAAATTTCAACTTACCTTATCAAAAACTAATACATTAATGCTCAAGAAAAAAAGAACATCATTACAACCTTGGCCATATGGGCGTCTGATTTAATCATCTCTGCAAAATAGTCACTTGGCCTCTTTGTTGGAATTCCAAGCTCATGTAGACGAGGAATTGCCTTCAATACGGCAGCCTGAGCGACACGATAGCTAAAGACAACACAGTCAACAGTGACCGACCAACATGACAAAAAGAGCAAAACGTGTCAGCACATGACTGAACTAACAAGAGCGCCTCCCGCTTGAAATCGTCATTAGGATCGATCTTATTGAAATCGTTTTCAAGATCTGTATCCTTCGGAGGCAAAGCCGGTTCCGTCACAATATCGAGGCGTTCAATCCAAGGGAATGATTTGCTTATCTGCCGCAGAACATTCTTCAGTAAGGGCTAAGTGTAAAGAATTAGTAAGAACAAGGTAACATGCAAAATCGTACACTCAAATCGACGACTGCGTGAAATCAGTCGACAATTTAACCATAGTAATGCAAAATATACGAATAGCAACCTACCTTGTTATTAATCGACGACTTAGGAAATTTGATTTCTTTGTACACTCCCGGAGCGCATAAAAGCTCCTGCAGATCCTATGTGCAGTAATAATTACATATATCCCCATAGCTTACAGAATCTGACTCAGTGTCTGACATTATACCTGGAAATGAAACCAAAGCAACCGCAAAACGTGACTGCGTACATAAACTACTGAGCAGACAGACTGTTTAAAAAAGGGGAGGAATAACAGTAAATACAAACAATCGAAAAATTTATTTTTACTTATATACATAACTCAATGTCTTGTCTTGCGAGTTGTTTATTTTTTATTTATTCCTTACTATTGCATTAAATATTGAAATAGAACCAGCAAAACCCGTCACAAAAAGACAATTTAATTCAATGTTCTTTATAGAAATTAAATAATTTTTTGCAAAAACAATTTGACATAATTTTACAATAATTTTTTATTATTTTTGCATGCCATAAAAGTACAAAAATCAAAGGTAGGTTAGCATTAAAAAGGTTTATTTATACTTTAAAAATGCTTTTGCATGATATAAGAAGGCTGTTTTCTGCACATAGAATAGAAAAAACATGTTTTAATTCATTTACTAAATGGCCATGTACGGCATTGGCAGAAGACATTTTTTAAATTTTTGGTTAAGCTATTCGGTGGGCTCGGGTGGTATGATGAGTTTTGATATGCCAACACCACAGTACCTATATCACTTTTGTTTCTTTTGCATTTCTATGTATCTCCTCTGTATTGTTAACATTTCCTTATTTTCTTTTTTTATTTTGAACAACTTAGGGTCGACCATTTCCAGGATTATTTTTTGAAATCTGATACGGAATTCACAATAGGACTTCAAAATGTCCATACAAGATTTTTCGGATAATTTGTCTACCCTCTCTTACATACCGCCTAGTCGGTGCCCGACTTGGCTTTACAACAAAAAAGATAAATCATTTCTTGGTCGGACTTGCGCATCCTGGGGTTTGTGTCTTCCTATCACTAAACTCTCTTAATTTTTAGCAAAAATATTTGTATACTATTGTTTCTTTTATGCGATCCTCTTTGGATTCTTCTTGGGGATGATAATGGTCTTTCTGCAATTCATTGTCCCTGCTAAAGTTCCAATGCGAACTGGGCACCAGAGCCTTCTCAGATTCCAACCAGGTCTGATGAATGGTAGAAAATGTAATCTTTTTTGCAGGTCTTGGTATGAGACCTATCATTGATGAGGATAAAACCCTTATTTATTACTCAAGCAGAGATCCTCAAGTTTACTACGAATATGTAGACAACTTGAACGCCTTGATATCATACTACGAGGCAATAAATGAGAAACCATCGACTGGTTTTGCCGATTGCACAGGTTTGAAGTCGCCTAATGAGCCGACGAAAGTATGTCGCTTTGATTTGACGTCCCTTGGACCCTGTAACAAGTCCAACAACTATGGCTATCCTGATGATAAGCCTTGTGTCATTCTTAAGCTGAATCGCGTAGGCATCTGCGTATTTGTCAGTCAATACCGTTTTAGATGGCGTCAGTTTTGTGTTTCCTTTCTAGATCTATGGCTGGATGCCAGATGTTAATGACACAACATTTCCGCACACTTTGGTCACTTGTGAAGGGCAGGTTAGGGCTCTCCTTTAGTGTCAGTTACGTCTATCTTATGGCACAACATCATTATATTTCGTATTTTAAGAACCCTGAGGATCAGGTGAACATTGGGCCAATGAGATTCTACCCGGCGATCAATAAGAACAACACGGAATAGTGAGTTATCCACTTAAGACGTACTTTTAATTAGTGAAGAAGTAAAGAATCTCTTAATGTTCAGTATTGTACTGTTTGATTTGATTAAACGCTTTGAGAATTAATCATTTCGTTGACGTACGTGTATAGGGAAAGCAAAATTAATGCTTGTACAATTAAGTATTCGATGATTCTATTAGTTTTTGAAAGCGTTGTAGTTATGATGATTCGCTTCTCTAGTTTGTTTTATGTGCAAACTTTTTGAATGCATTGAACGTATTATTTTATTTTGTGGATCCATTTAGTGGTGTGTTTAACAACCAATACTTCCCATTCCTGGGCCAGAATGGTTATACATCGCCATTGGTAGCAGTGCAGTTTGAGAAATTGGAGAAACACATCCTTATCCTCGTTCAGTGTCGTCTCCTCGGCGCCGCAAATGTGGATCCAGAACCAGTCAAATTTGAGATCCTTCTGGACTAACTGCTCGACGGCTCAAAACTCGATCCCTTTTCCCCACTCCCTTCTGTTAGCCAACAGCAGAAAACGTTTCCTTCCTCCCTCCCCTCTGTGTGTGTGCGTGTGTGTGAATGTGAGTGAGTGTTGTCTTGCTGCGTTCATCTCTTACAAACATATTTCATCCTTCCTTACCTCAACTTTTTCTGACGCTCGTCGGCTGCTATTACTGCTACTATTTTGCTTAGTGTTAGCCACGTCCTATTGAGCCTCATTAATTTCCTACCCGTCTGCTGTTCATCCGTGATGTGGACTTTGAAACGGCCCGAGATTGCAGTATAGTGGCATGAATTAAAGTTTTCTCAATAAAAAAAATGCGTAAACACCGTTCTGGACAGCATAAATGCTTGACTATTTGATGCACTGACAGGTTCATCACTTTCGCCTCCTTCCATCCCTCGTGTCATGTTTGTCAACGTGATAGCACAGGAGAAGATTGGAAGGTCGGAGTGAGCTCTAGCAAGGATTCGTATCACCATTAAAGGAGGCAAAGAACTTGTTCTAGGCCAGTTCGTCATTAAAAGTGAATATCAGTTCATCTGAAACTTTGCTTCATGCATGTTGAAGTAATTTATTAATTTGCTGAGTATTCGTTAATGGGTGGCGGACGTGTGCGTGTCTGTGTATGTTTGTTGCTGCCATGCCACGGTCCCATCCTGGCCTCAGTTTTGCACATCCCTAATGCAGCAACTTTAGTGTCCCCTTGTTGTTGATGCACTGTTGTTGTCTTCCTCCTTATAAGGCTTGGCAGTTGGAGAAGCTCATACGTGTCAGCACTGAGGTCTCGGTGCGTCTGAGTTCGATGGTATTTGAATAGCCTGAAGGTAAGCAAGATCTTCATTATTCCAAGCTGGGGGGATAGAAGTTTTGGGGGAGATTGAGGAGTCCGCCCACTGGGAAATGCAGTCCGAACGTAGTAGAAGTAACCCAAGTCTGGAAACTTTGCGTCAATCTTTTCTTTCTCTCTGAATTCTAACCTTGTTTCAAAAATTGATGATCATTTGGATTTACTAATTCCTGTCTTTAGGTGACGCGCTGTCATTTCCTTCCCTACGAACTCCTCCTCAGATGGCAGTTGAGCCATTTTCAATACTTGTTTTAGCTGTGTCGCCACCGTGGTTGAGGACCAATGGTCAAACCTTCTTTTTACCCTCCCAGTCTTCAGACGCTCACACCCAATGGGAGGCCGGACATTCAGACCGCTGACAGAGACGCATTCCAGCTAACGATTTGTGGGAGGCTGCAGTCCGCTTCTGAGCAGATGAACCCTCGGTCTATCGTGGCAAGCGGGGGCGAGGGAAAGGCATTTCATCCCCACCGTGTACAAATCAATGAACACTTCGACTTCTTCGGCTTTTTGTGGAGTACAGTAACCAAGTTATTTTGGTTGTACAGTCGACATGCGATGAGATGCGATTTTGGATGCATGTAGCGAATTTCATTGAATCCTTCCGGTGCAGAAGTTGGTCTCATTTTCGGAACTCTACCCAAACATGAGTAGCTCGAAACTTGATCAGTTAATATCAGTGATTAAAAGTGAACCAAAAGCTAGTGGCTTTTTGAGAGCAAAATCTTGATAGCTGTCATTTCAGACCTTCAAATGCTTTACCAGGCAATGGTCGAGGCGAAAGATAAAGACAACGCCTAATGAAAAGTAGGAACTGTCTGTAGCCACTGTGACATGAGTTAAGCAGACACAAGTACAATCGTGACTTGCAGTACTCGTTAATGCGCCTAGTGAGGGGCTTTAGCGAGAGCGGTGGGTCCAGCCCAGCCACATTCCTCACGCTCCGAAGGGTGGAACCACCAGCATCCATTCGGAGACTTGACTTCAAAGTGAACAAACAAGCGAGGGACAGAAATGTGTGATCAATCAAAGAAACGAACAAGTGAGCACGAACGGATGCCAAATATTTGTTTTATGCAATTGTATAGTCGGGTAGAAATCGGGTGCTTTGCGCGTTGGCATTGAAAGTGAAGGCGATATTGTCGGAGCTGCACTAATTGGCTGTTTGGCTGTTCTCCTATGCGACCAACGCTTAAAACGCCGTTGAAAAGCGGGAAGTGACAGGGAAGCGACTTACGTTCATGACTTTTACTTGCATTCTCTATGTCGTTTATAGATCCAAACGCTTTTGCAACAAACTCATCTCCCACGTTTGACGTCAGTGGAACCGATTCCCTCGGACGGGAAGGGCAACAGGTAAATTGAATTGGCAGTCATTCGAGCAGACTTTCGATTTTATTCGTTTGTGTTTTAGTTTAAAAAGAGGCAGAGAACTACCAACATCCCTCCTCCATTTAGGCAGTAAAATGTGCTAAATGAGGTTGCTTTTGTCTGACAACAAGTAAGAAGGTTTGAATAAAGTTGATCCCTTCTTGTTTCCTCTCCGCCAACATGGTCGGTCTGCGCCTCACTCAAAAAAAGAAGAAAAAAACCCGCAAATGCAGCCGTTGTGGGCGGACAACGCGTTATTTTAGAACGGGCAAAAATGCAGTGTTGCAGCGGTAATGGTGCTTAAGCAGTCGAACGAAAAGTTGTGCTATGGTGTGGCAAATATGCTTAACCGCAATACCCAGGACTGCAGTTGGGCTCAGCAAACAACTGCCCTCACGCCAACGGGGTGTCCACACCTTAACGACGTTGAATCATCCCCATGAAGCAGCGTTGGTAATGCAATGCTGCTTTGAATAGAGGCCTTAGAGGCTACGTCACTCGATGGTCGTCATGTGCACGCTCCTTCACCCGCACATTCGCCCTCTAGTCGAAACATGGACTGTCTTTTGTAGATTAATGCGCCTTCTACTAGTTGGCGCTTCGGAAGAGCATCTTAGGCTGGGAATGAATGAAGGGAAAGTCGGAGCTTGTGCCGAGGTTTCCTGTTGTGATTGGCTGGTTGTAAGAACGAATTTCAAACGGACCCATCACTGGTCAATGTCGGTAAGAGTAGGGCTCTTTCATATTTGGCAGCGCAGTGGTTGTCGGTGGTTTGTCACTTTTACCAAGGTAGTTGCTAGTCTTTCGGCAGTGTCTCCGGGCTTAGACTCTCCCCTCATGGGTTCATTTTTTGTGCACCGATTGGTCTGAATGCCTACTACAGTTACTGTTTTTTCGGAAAGACGGAACTCAAAAACCTCCTTGCTCTTGAACACTGCTACAGGCCGTATCCTCTATTTAAATGGGAGCATTAAATGGATTTGAATGCCCTGATAAAGCTGCAATTCTTTACGTTCCGTTGTTATAAATTTTGCCCTAGCAAGTGGCAGCGCGCACCGCAATGTTTCCGCCGTGTGATGACTGGGGTTTCAAATATTTGGGCCTACGATAGCAGTTGGCATAAATTGGACGGAGTCCGATGACCATCACAACTAAACGTAGGCAAACTTGAAGTCGTTTTTGTGACAACAAAATATGCGTAGTACAACGTAACTCACGTGTAATCCTCTTTGACGTCTGCAGCCAGGCAGCCGCTGCCTGTTTAACTTTGTATAGAAGGAGAAAGAAGCAGATCTACTCCTCATCGGGGAGTGGACTTTTGCCTCTGATTGTATACACACACAATATCACGATCGGATTCTGTCTCGTGCTTGGTCTCTTCTTTGTTAATGTTTGCACCCTTTTGTTGTCGTGAATGACAACACAGCTTTGCCGTCGATCATAGGCTGTTCAGAATGAAACAAAAGTATAGTTTGTCCATTCTTCAGCCAAAGTACCTCTTCAACGTTGAGAGGGAGACTTGTAGCAGAATTCGTGAAACTTAACCTAAACAACCGAGTAATAATATGAACACACCTGATGAAAAGAATCACGTTGAGAAGACCGTCCAGAGGCGTGACTGTAATAGCATGACAAAGTGGAAATTGCTTGAAGCCCTCACCTCCTAAAAGATTTACGTCGCCACTTAACATAATGGAGAGCTGTTTCTACTTCCACGCATTCCCAGTGATATTAGTGGATCTCAGATTCCACACCCACTCCACCCCCTTCAAGGAGAACTGCAGTGCTGCGAAGCTAACGAGGAGCAGCAGTGAAGCGCCTCACTGAGTGTATGGCGCAATGCATGCCACTTTGAGATCAGAGCGGAATCTACCAAACAAAGCCTTTGCTTAGCCTAAAGAAGCGAGCTATTTTAAATGGTTTCCTCGGTTTGTCAACGTAGGATGCCACTCGATGGCGTCGGATAAGTGGAGCCAACACCTGTGCGCTCAATCACTACGTGACCTATCAGGACAGTCTTCTGATTGGTGGGTCTGCCCCATCCACCGTCAGGTCAGTAGGTACGATCATTTCAGGGCGATCGTTTTCCACCCCGTTGACTACATATTTCATTCACATGCTGCTAATAATTCTACTGTTATACATAAAAGTAGTATAGAAAATATTTAAGCGGGACACAACTCAGTGCTTCGTGCTCATGTTACTGATAAAATTTTGAGTAACACGTGACCACCAAATGTTTGTTGCTTTTTGATAGCACGAAGTCCAAATGTCTCCCAACCCCTCAAACGACTTCCACTATCAATGCAATACCTGATGCACTCTAGAAGAAGCTATCCAGTGCTACAGGCTGAACAAGATTTAAGGTTAAAATTGAAGAGAATGCCAACCGACATCAAACTTGTCAATCACATAGGCCGCATTGCACTCTCGTAGCATGCCCTTCAAAGCAAAGAATAGTGTAGTATTAATGACAAAAGGTAGAAGGAATAAACCCGAACCCTCAAAAGGCTCTTCGAATTCGGGGCAAGTTAATGACTCAAGTTATAGACTGCAACAGGTGAAGGCGTCACTGCTATCTACTGCTAACACCCTAACCTCGGAGATGCTTTTCAAGGCTACAAACCACTTGAGCTTCCCCTAAGGCGCAGATGAAACCATCGTCCCACGCTCCCCTCCTCTTCCGGCAGATTCGTCATGGAAGCTTACCAAAGACCTCTGCATTAATGGCGTACCATACGGAATGGGCGCCACTATCTGACAGAATGGGGGTGGAAGACATTTTCAAGATCAACGCACAATACGGTGGCACGCACTTCAATGATGAGAAACTCAGTAACGCTGCTTCTCCCCCTAGTTCAGGATGGCTGATGCATTTTACAGCACTGCTGAGGCCAAAAAACGCCTTGGTTGCACGTATAATGGAGTAGTGCAATGAGATGTGCCCTCCACACAGAACATGCTTGAACATGCCTTGACGGCACAACACACACCTTCCCCGCAGTAAAACAGGCAAAGTAAATGCAAATTTTGCCGAGTTTAAAGAAAACAGTAAGGTCGCAGAATTGCAAAATAATTGTTTTACAGTCAGTACTCTCCTCTTGTCAACCAAAAAAGGCGCCTCCACACCATAATTAAAGTCAGCAGCAGCTTAAAATGGGAATTCATAAAGATGTGAAGTGACAAAAAATGAGAAGACAATTCCGGTGATGATGATGATGATGATGGTGAGAAATGAAGTGGGTGCGAAGTGCTAGTCAAGCTTAAGTTGAGTACCCGAAGAGGAATGACTGCCCTGACCCGTCTGTTTGGCCGTCTCATTCCTGCGCCGATGAAGGAGGGAAGGGAAAAGAGGACAAAATGTAAGTGATTTAATACCAAACAACCCAGCG
Organism: Hydatigera taeniaeformis; assembly: GCA_900622495.1. NCBI lineage: Eukaryota > Metazoa > Platyhelminthes > Cestoda > Cyclophyllidea > Taeniidae > Hydatigera > Hydatigera taeniaeformis. Next base: position 19,981 of record UYWX01020388.1, on the reverse strand, counting down.
GCTAACACGACGAGGAAACACTTACCGGTTTGGTTGCGAGGAGGGAATGTTCTCTTCAGCCCAGCGCAATGCGTCGTCCTAGTGTGGTGGAAAAAGGAAAGTGGGATAGCAAGACACCACTGACTAATTTGACGTGAGGCTCAGAACGGAAGCGAAGAATTACCTCAAAAGCCACATTTGTGTTGCCCTTCTTTCCACCCTCTGAAGAATCATCGTTTATGCCTGAAATCCAAAAAAAGTGGAGAACGTAAGCACACCTAACCGGTAAAATACCTTCACATGCCTGGAAAATGGGTTGTCCACCACCTCTTTTCATGAGATTGAAGAGAATATGGCAGCACATTAACAAACTGCTAATGAGACAAGAAAGAAGGCAGTCCCTCCGAAATCCATGTGGACTTTCTTAATCTTGTGTCATCAAAGCCCCATTCCGGTACCCAAGGGATGTCTGCAAATTGCTATCGTGTTTCCAGTACCAGTCCAGCTGTCCCTCTGTGGGTGATAGTCTTATTACACGATTAAAGGTTGTCAGGACATTGACTTAATTGTTGTGGTTGCTAGAGAAAACAATTATTCAACTGGAGACATTGAAGAGAGAAGTTTTTGAGAAGAGCGAAATTTTTGTTTCAGAGTGACAGCCGTCACTTGAGATGCCAACCCATGCCCAACACTAACCTCAACAAGAGCAAGAAGCCTTACTATCGTTGGGGTTTGAACCAGGTCAGGCGTAGCAGATAGATGGTTCACACCGAAATCATAACGCAAGTCCACTTCTAAACTCAGTGGACTCGCGTTGATGCCAACCAATTCACCCGGAGTAAGTGACGTTATGGAGTGCAAGGCCGATAAGACTTAATGGCGGTGAAGGATGACGTGTCGATAGTGCGCACTTTACCGTGCTTTGCAGTAATTTTCGACAGTAGAATCCCAGTAATAGGGTGCGTCTCCTCCACCAATGCCAAAGGCATTCCAGGCAAAATCGAAATAGCAGTAAACAAACAAAAGATCCCTTCATTAAACTGACATGTACGGCGAAAGAAGGCAAAGTACATCAGTATTGAGGGAATCAAAGTAACGCACCAGAGACAATAGCATCAAGAAGGCGTTCCTCCAGATCCTCGGGTGGCGGTTCGACGTCGGGATCGAGGAAGGCACTGCGTGCATACAGTTTATTAGTACTGCTAGGGCGCCAGAGAACGACGATAGTGAGAAGGACGATAAAGAAAAGCAGCTGCCAGAAAGTCTCATCGAACCAAATATATCGCCATGCCTGGAAAGAGGTAGCAGCAATCAGTTTCATGCCATTTCTCTAAAAACTTGTTTTATTATGATTTCCCTGCACATCTAAGCCTCTCTACGCTTTGTCCCCCTTAACGGAAAACTTCTCTTATCTTTCCTCACTAAGAAGTTTTCCTCGTCATCGTTCCTACTTCTCAGCTAAGATCCTTTCTTACCGGCCCAAAATAACAAGTATTGCCTCTTCCATGGTCGGCTAGCAATGAGTAACTTCTATTACCTGTGGGGAGGAAGGGTTTGCCATCAACTCAACCGCTTAATACTAAACGGTTTGCGAAGACATCGTTTTCGACGAGACGTGTCACGTAATATATGCCCAAATCAAATCCCTTCTGATACTGTTAATTGCATTCCAGTGGTGCCTCATTTGAGTTAATCAGGCTCAGCAAATACCCAGAGAAGAACGCATTACAAAAAAATCCAACCGAGGTAGTCTTTACCTATAATTTCTCCCAGCACACTGAGTTAGCGGCATCCTTTTCCCACCACTTCTTGTAGGTCAGAAGAACCCAAAATTAATCACTTATTGGCAAAAATTGATCAGTAATAACCTACTGACTTTCAGTTAGTTACGCAATAAAATTAATGGAGTGAGAATTCGGAATATCTGTTTGCTTGAGCTAATTAGAAATGGAAAGCAAAAATTAAACTCACTCTTGTACAAGGTTTCCAATGCAGCAGAAAGATTGACACACACATGCAAAGAACTGAGACTGTAAAACGAAAAAACAACAACAACAACAAACAGGATGCAATAATATAGTTAAGATAGGAGCCACGTGACGGATACCCACTCGACCGAGTAGGTTGGAGTGGGAGGTGGAGCAAAACAGTTGCCGTTTATACAAATAAGAGCCACAGCTAAATAATGTTTCAAGCCTAAGTTCTTTCATTCGGATAAAAGGAAAAGGACTCACCGACAGCCACAGCAATAAGAAGTGCAGAAAAGATGCGATAGAGACGATACTTGACCTTGTTGCGCCGCATCCGAGTCTCACGCAGGGTACTAACAAGATAGGAGAAGCTCCACCAGAGGATGGCGAGATCAACTGCAATCATGGGTAGGCCGCCGATGAGGACGGCAAGAGAAGGCTTGAATCGTGGATGGAAGGCACGTAGACCGCTGTCGAAGAGGGAGCAGACTAGATAGACGATACAGATCCACACAATTCGACGATAAGCTGTGCCCAATCGCGATTTTGTGATGCCGTACCTGTTAGAAAGCAAGTAAAATGGGAAGATTCGGTCTTGACAAGGAGTTCAGTTAGGAAGAAATCGGAAAAGAATGCGTTAGAAGTGATGAGGAAGGCAGCAATGGAGTAAAATAAGCGATTTCATAGGCTGATAGAGGGAAAGGAAGAAATAAAAATGGACAACGAATAAAATCTCTAAACAAGGAAAAGGAATAAAAAGTAAGAGCATCAGTTCGAAAATAAGAGAAAGATGTAGGTAAAGGAAAGAAATAGGACAAATATAAAGGAATAAAGAAGTCCAGGATCGAAAAGAACAATAATAAAAAGATGGGAATATTGATAAGTAAAAGCAGGACTGGTACTGAAGTGAATAACAAAGAAGGCAAAAAGCCTATGCAGGAGACAACGACTGAAAAAATCAGAATCGGTAGTTTGCAGAACAAACTAGAAAGGCAGGAAAATATTTGAAACCATAGGATAGAATTGAAAGGCTAAGCTAACGAATGACTGACCCAACGCAAACAATGAGAAGGAGAAAGCGCGCCAGAGTGCGTTTCACACAACTGACAATTAGGGCGAAAATAAGAGCACTTTTAAGTGCAACACCCGTTCGATTTAGCGATTCGTATAGTGCGTATAGTGTGATCTGTTCCACAAGACCGATGAATACCATCAAAGTAATGTAGTATTGAATTCGTAAAAGGTCTTTCCAGTGAAAGAATATAAAGCATAACCATAGCAGTGCCAGGAGAGCATGGGCCAAAGCTAAAACACCGTAAAACTAAAAAGCAGAAAAGTTGAACGCAAAAGGACGAAAGTACTGTTCTGAGAGGGTATTCGATCCCCGAGAGGTATCCGTAGTTACCCTTGATATCCGCAATTAAGTGAACTAGTGGAAAACATGGTGGATTTTGTACAATTACGACGTACCATAAACGCCACTGTCACAAGTAGAGCCTACGTCGCACTTTACCAACACAGCAATCATTTGAGGACCAGATCTGGCAATTTTCATGGATACAGTCTAAAATAAGTCAAATAATACACAGTCAAAATTTAGCGAAATTTGGATATGAAAACTACCATCGGTTTCAAGGGTGAACATTGAAAACGCTTCTCCTCTTGCCCAATAGACTCTGTTTTTATACCAGGTGCAACTAGCATTGAAAGTACGGAAGCATTTTGGCTCTAGCGAGGGTAAATAGGCAGAATTGATGAAACAAACTTGTTTGACATAAGCAAAGGCATCTGCACATTCTGACCAGAGAACAGTAGCAACAAGCCGTACAGTCGCTGCCTTCGAGCACGTTACTAAATACTTAAAAAACAAATGCAATTGCCTTGAACACTGAAAGAAGTGTCATCCAGGACGGACTTAGGAAAAACAAAACTTTCACCCTACATATACCGCTACATGAAGAGTTATTGCAATGCAATACCAGAAGCTTGTCCTCTTCCCAGTGGCCAATCTCAGGAAATGCAACCGCAAACGGACCAAGCCATAGGCAAATAAGACATAGAGCCCACATCCAGCCAAGGGGCGTAAGAAACCAATTCAACACCTAATTAAAAATAGTGCTACCATTACTAATCAAATTTAAGCCACATACAAACGTTGTCTTAAACTATTTTTTCCTAAAAAGATTCTAATAGATAATGCATACTTTTTATTCAATTACTATAATCCTATATAATTGCACTTTTTAACCATATATTCTTATTTCATGTATGCGATATTATTAATGAAAACAACACTTTTTAATGTAGTAAGTCAGATTATGTTAGTAGTGACGTTTTATTGATTCACTTTATCGTAACAATTATTTGAATGTTAAATATGTTATCGATCGAGTGTAGCTGGTTATGGATCTTAGTCTTATTCTAGTAGTAAGCTTAGTTTTGGGTGAACTCATCGCTTAGATTCATCAGGTCTGCACCAGGAGATGAAGAACTTGCATTTGCTTATCTCTACAGGTTTCCATGATTTATATTTGTATTCTATGAAATTAGGCACTTCAACGTCGGCTTTAAAACACGCAAAGTGTGTTCGTCTTTTGCATCCTAGATTAGGTAGATGTTATTATCTAAGACGAACAGTATAGGGAAGAGGTGTGTTTTTATTTTTTCAAAAGATTATGATGACATATATGAACTGCAAAAAATCGGTCTTCCTGGCCGTTCCTTCATTTTTGGTGATCGGATTTCAAAATGTAGTGCCTATAAATATCGAACGTGACTTACTTTAGGTGGCGATGTTTGTTTTCTCTCTCCCATAAACGTGATTTACCTCTTCATTCCCTCTCTTCTTGTAATGGATAAATTTACAACTCTTGATGTACTGCTTCGAGCTGAGCTTTCGCCCGGCTTTCCGGATTTGTTTCCCGACTCCACGTTCGACAAACTCAGCAAGATTTGTGAATCAAAAGGTATGTCGTTGGTAATGGGAGTCATTCGTTATGCAGTGACTTGTGGACTAAAAGTACTTCGTTTATGCGAGGAGAAGTTATTGGATTGGCTGAATGACAATTTTAAGCACATATGCGAAGCAGCACATAGCATCGCTAGCCGTCGTTTTATGCGCCATCTGGAGAACATGCTGAGTTGTTCTGGCTGTGACTGCAATAATGCAGCATTCTCCGTTGATAGTGAGTCTTATTTTCCCCACTTTTGGACCCATTGTCTCTTTTATGGCTCTTCAGATGTAGGTTTAATAATCCGAATGGTTGTTGCGTGCTCAACAATATATATGGGAAATTAGTTTTGCACTTGCTATATTTGGGATTGGCCTATGCTCTCTGACTTTGTAGACCCAACAGAGGGGAATGCGTTGACATCAAGCGACGTCGATAGCTCTGTTCTCAAAAGGCTGGCCTTTCAATTTGTCGCCGATAAACTCCCACGCCAACTTGTCGATAAGCTTTTCACTTCCCTTTGTCTTGATTCGTTACCTACGGCGGAAGGGGGTATCGATCAAACCGAAGACTGTGGTAAACCAAAAGTTTTTCGCGCCACAATGACGCATAACAATGCAAGTAAGGCTTTATGGACTAGTTCAACTACCGCGAAGCCCTTAGTGGTGAGCTCCATGACTCCAATGTGACTCTTTTAACTATGCCTTCGAGTAGGCATGCAGAACGTCCCTCCTCTTTTTAGACAAAGTTCTCGGATCAGAACAAAAGAATGAAGATGGCCAAGGGCACTAAGTCAATAATGAGTTTCTTCCGTAGAACGTAATTGAAGCGCGGAGTGTATTCGTTTTTATGCATTTAGGATGTGTTCTGTAAACTGTTGACTTTGTGATTCGCTATTATAATGAGTGTGTTTAAGTTTTGTTCTCATATAAATGGTTAAGCTTTCGCAGTTTCTGTGGACGGTATACCTCTGGTCTAAAGCAGATGTGCTATAGGGGAAACGGGGTAAGCCACTTCCCCGTATGTAGGTGAAATCGAGGTTTCATTCCCAACATCCATATGCGGATTTTACAGGGGGACTTCCGACACGAAACTTTTTCAAATGATCCACGGCGATTTCGCTTCAGTTGTTAATGG
>UYWX01020388.1:0-13934 GCA_900622495.1 Hydatigera taeniaeformis | reverse complement strand
AAATGCAGACATTCGTTCAAATCCTTTCGTTGTGAAGGATTCAGTGATTCTCCGTCACCAAGATAATTGCGACTCCTTTAAGTTACGTCCCCTTCTCGCTTGTATCTTCACCTACTGCTCTTCAATAAAGTCAGACTTCCTTCCACGCATGTATAGCCCATGATCGCCATTGCGCTTATTCATCTTGGATTTCTCCACTAAAAAGTGGAATTCCTTTGCAGTCTTGTCTACTGATTGGATTGTGAACTTTTTATTGTGAAAATGGAGGTCTCAACGAGGAACAAGCCGCAGAGGGAGAGTCCACGTCGGTTGGAGCAGAAGATCCTCAAAAGCACTTTATACTTAAAAGTCGTTAAGAGGGGAATGTCGGGTTCGCTTTCCGCTGCCACCAGTGTAGCGCCCCGAGACTTCCTAGCTGGTATAAGAAGCCAGCAAGTGCAGCTGGATACATGTATCCCGAAGACGAAGACTCGAAAGCTAGTCTACGAGTACAAGGACCAGACAAATCCTAAGATGACCGCCAAACACCATGTGGTCACATAAACAAATAACTACATTGCCTGAGGACTCATAGTGGGTCATTGGGATGGTCTATCTTGTACCTCAGGGTTTGTGGGATGCTCCAGAGCGATTGAGCTAGGCCGAGGTGGTATCAAGTCGTCGGGATCAGGCTTGGTCGGCACACCATTGCAGTCACTAGGTTTTGTTTTAGATTCACCACAGGAAATGCGATCAATTTTCCCTCAGATATGGTGTTCTCGATATGGTTTCAAAAGTGAACCAATTATACTTTGTAATCGGAATGATAAACTGCATGAGCAGACCTAAAGTAGGACTTAAATACAAACTTAAAAAAAGTTTAGTTTACAGACCTCAAAAGACATTACAAATGTATTCTTTAGATTTCCCCACTAGTTGGATTTTGGCCCTTTGAAATGTAGAGCTCATTGTGTCCATGCACTTATATGCAATATGCAATTGTTGAATTTGGTAGTATTACTAAAAACACTTAAAAAACAAAATAAAAATACACTTTGTGCATAAACCTTGCGATTTATTTAACGCCTTATCCTCATAACTTGTTTTAGCCCTTCGCTCCAGGTCGCGATCTTATGAAGCGTGTCTCGGCGAGATATAAGCTGTGCTCTGCGTTCACTCTCACTTTTGCTTGCTGTGTTATTTACTTTTATTACATCATATTTTCCTCTATCAGATTTATCTTACAGTTTTCCATATGTGCTTGCTTATGTTTATTATTTATTTTATTACCCAGGCCTCGGAGCATGCCGCAAAAGTTTTGGACTCTGAAGCTGGATTCCCTTCCCATTATTTGATTGCATTGGATGCGATTAAGCGGCGTATGTTGTATAGCTTGCATTATCTATGTATCAGACTGATCTCATTTAGGCCTTTAACGCTTATTCTAGTACGCTCGCATGTTTTTAGCATGCTGTGTTATTTGATTTGACTTTATAACTGAATAAATAAACAGACGGGCTTAATGTAAATGTGTGACCGATCTGTTTGTAATCACTTTTCTTTTCAAGTCACAGCGTCTATTGTTGTCAATGCCTTTTAGCATTTTTGGTACGAATGCCTAGAATTTACACCTATCTGTGCTAGAAAAATTTATTAAGATGGATTCATTTGTATGCTGCAGGGTTCAGCCCTTGTGAAGTATGTTGTGTGCGCCTTGCAGACCAGCGAGATGTCATCGCTGTTACTAAAAAAGACGAGATGACAATGGATATTTTCATACCTTGCAATGCACCGGCAGCTCCTTGTAGCATTTCCTGGACAACTGAGTACCTGGTACAGCGCCTTTTGCCGCCCCCTTCCTTCCACCGCTCTCTTGCTGACGCTGTATCCAGCAGTCTCCATAGACGGCTTGACGAAGGATCTCTAAAGTATGTGCCTGGGAATTTGGATTTTACTACGACTTACTACGATTTTTACTACGATTTACTACGTGTTTAAATTTTATCATCCTCAAGTTTTGTGTAGCGGGGCAACGGGATTTTTGATGTAAAGGTATCCTATGTTCTTTGTAGGTTTCATCTTGTCTTTTTGGATGCTGATTGTCGACCGCTTTTCGTGACGGTACAACGGGGCTTTATGGACGCTGTTGAGTTTGACAGCATAATGTCGAAGCGTCGCCATAAACGAGGTCTCCCCGGTCGTTTGTCCACATCCATCACCAGTGCTAGTCATTCCTCTCTCCTTGGGGACATTTGATCTTCCGACCCCTGGTATCAGTACCGACATTGATAATCCATGGGACTAGCATTATTCTATGAAGAGGGCTTTTCTTTTGCTTCGGAACATGGGACCGGCGGCTGTGACATCTGGTGGGTGTTAATGATGAGATGGTAGTTGGTACGTTTTATAAGTTTGCGCTGAAGGTGCGATTGGGATTTGTTAAGAATGAGTTCCTGCGGATAAGTCTTGAAAGTCATATGAGTTTGTTAGAAAGTGTTCACAAACTGAAATTAAGTTTTTGTTGAATATTTGTTTTAATCTTCCAACTCGTTCTTCAAGCAACCTTAGCTGATGGAGCGTGATAAGTGGGTTGGTTCCGCGTATCGTGTCTGTTCCCTCAAAAGCTCTATTCAAGGAGTTTTTTCTCACACATTTGATAACCTTTCTGATGCTCGACGTTTTTTGTTACTGAATAATGTATCAGTCTTTTCCTTTGCTCTACTCAATCTGTCAAGTGGTGTCCTCGAAAACTCGGATTTTGAATTCGAAGGAAATATTGCTTCATGGCCACGAGCGTTATTTCTCAGTAGTTCCAGACCTTCCGGAACTACTGCAGGATTTTCGATTTATGGCATAATCTCTGACAGCTTGAAGCACCTCACTTCATATGGAAGGTATGCTCTTATTGTAAAAATGTCGGAAAGTAATTCTGCCCATCTATTAGCATTGGATCACGACGGGTCTACGTTGCAATGTATCAGCGAATTTTATTTTTCTGATTTATTTTCTGATTTTAATAGATTCTTGTGGGGAATCCCAAAATTGGTGTTTCAGCGACATTTACTCCCGCGTCACTTCCAACTTGTTCTCACATCTGCCCTTTTTGTTCATGATCTCAAGTCCTTTGCGGAACAAATCTACCTCCATATTTTCTTGGCATTTGCTTATCCTTTCTTTGGTGCAACTCCCTCTCTTTTATCCTATCTGCGAATTGGTAATATATCGGCTACCTTTTTTTGGCACAAAATTATTCACCTTGTTCTACAACGCAATTCTCGCATTTCTTTTCTTTCTGTGCGCACAGAAAATACTGTTCTGCATGAAATTGAGCTTTTTATTCAACAATTTCAGCTCTCTCACATTTGGCAAGTCAATGACTGCCATCCCTTGGAGCTGTTCTTTCGCGATTTAAGTGATTTCAGTAAGTATTAACTTCCAATAACAAGTCCTTCAGATGATACACTAGCTATCGGCGTTTTGAGAACTTGCCTCCTTCCTTACATAAACAATGATGTCGACATTACCAAACTACTGTCGGTTGACTGTCTCACTGAAATTATGCTCTCGATCGGTATCTGTCGGGCATTTGCAGACTATCATCCTCGTGCCGTTGTAGCTATTTTTGAGGATGCAGATCTCGTAAGAAGTGCGCTTTGTTTCTGCGATCGTCTGAATACTCTCTTGGGTGACTCCTTGGTTCAAGGTTGGTGTTCTCGTGCCTTTTCCCTCCATCAGCTCTGCTCAGATCAGATTGGCATTTTTGGTGCTTCTCTGAGGACTAGGTGGAGACTGGACTGGCGCATTGTGAATTATTTTGTGGGACGGTTAGAGCAGCAGCCTTTAGACGATGACGACATTGATGACACTAGTGGCTGTGGTAGAGTACCAAAACTCACCCGATTGGCGTGTCAAGCAGTTCGATTTGCTCTCCGTCTGTACCTTGACGGATTATCGCCACCTAGACCCTCTTTTACGGCTCAAATAGAGGACCTCAAGATCCCACCTGTCGTGAAAAGCATTATCCTCTCCGCGGTAATGGAAGATTGATCTGATCCGCAATCGCACTTCGTTGTTACCCATGTTTTGTCTTAGCGAGAGTTCTCTTTTCTCTGCTCCCGTATTTCATCACCTTGGTATTCTATATTTCGAATGAGACATTTTTTGTTTATGTGATTTTGCTCCCAACATGAATGATGAAGTAGGGGACAATTTGGAGACAACATCCCGATGTGATACCTACAAGACTTTATGCATTATTTGGGGTAACGGTATCGTTGACTAGGCTTATGTAATAATATTTTTCGGAGGTAAAATAACTGGGGTAGTTAGAGTTGGATCACCAGTTAGACATTCTCGCCTATGTGGTATGATTTTCTTGCAATTTTAATATTTACCTTGGACTTTTATACTCCAGACAGGCCTCTATTCACGTTCAACTCAACGCAACTGCCGTAAATAAAAGCGTCATACGAATGAAATTTTGTTACAGGTTCGTTAGCTTCTAGGACTTCTGCCTCCATCCAGTGATCTAAGACCTAGAATTGTTGGGCTCGTCGCGTCCTCAAGAGGGTTTCATGCAATGCCGTGGTTGCTTCATTTGGCTTTTGCTGGGGCTTGCGCCACCAACACAACTGGGGCGAGTTTAGGTAGCAGTGGTTAAGCAGCTCTCAAGTCATGATAAAGTTATAGGTTCATGATTTTGAGCTCAAGTTGCGGTCGTTAATGAGGTGGAATTAAGCAAGTCGAGTGTTGCAAGGGTGAGATAGGTATCTAGCTTGGGGCAATACTGGTGTAGGTGTGGGTGGGTGGTGCACCGACCCGGGAATTCACCAAGTGGGAGAAGGTGTTCATTTGGGTTGAATACATGTGCTTTAGGGAGTTCAGCTGCGATTGGGGTTTGTCTAAACCAAAACGCTAGTCCACGCACACAAGGGCAAAACAACTACCTAAGTGACCATCGGAGGCGCAGTTGGTCGCATAAAAAGTCTTGGAGATGGAGTCTAGGTTTTTCAAAGGCTGCTTTTGTACCATGACTTAACGCAGGAGAGCGGTGCAGGAAAGCGTTGGAATGAGCACTGCTACTTATTTTAATGAAGTGACTTAGATGGCTTGGGGGATACATCAGCAGCTACATGGCTCTATTGTGTGCTAAATTCTTTAAATTGATAAAGCATCTTAAATTCCTATTCATCTGGGATGAATATATGGCTCGTAGAAAGAATAGTTAGGAAATGCCAAATGTATTATATACATCCCAGCACGTACAAAAGAGTGCACGAAATCATTCTGGAAGAAATGAATTTTATCCCTAGACTACTTCGATTTGCTCGTAACAGCAGTCAACATTTATATATTTTTGCAAATATTAATTTAGGCAGAAATAATAGAAGGTTGTGCGGAGTTTTGTAAACTTTATAGTGCTTTTGAAGTCGTTTATAGTTACTGAAGTTAAATGCGAGACTTTTGAAATGGATTGGTCTTGGTGGGTTATCCGCTTGCGTTGGTTATTAAATTCCTCTAAAAAAAGAATATTTTAATACATAAAACCATAGTACTCTATTTTAGACCTACAATGCCATACGCGAATCAATCGATTGCTACTGTAACGTCTTACAATGACGAGGTTTTTAAATTCACTCTTGAGGACACAGATTTAAGCGTGGCTAATGCCATCCGGCGTGTGTGTATTGCTGAGGTACCCACCCTTGCTATCGACTGGGTGCAGCTGGAGGAGAACAATACTATGCTCAATGATGAGTTCATCGCTCAGCGAATCGGCCTAATTCCCCTCACTTCGGATGACGTGGTTGACAAAATGTCATACTTTCGCGAGTGCACCTGCCGTGATTTCTGCAAAGAATGTTCGGTGGAGTTGACTCTCGATGTTAGCTGCACTGATGACACGCCTCGTCATGTTACTGGTGCAGATTTAATCACCAGCAATCCCGATGTTCGTCCTGTGCCCTGCCGTGATGAAAGTAATGAATCCGCGCTTTATGCTGGACAGCAGGTAGGTAAAAGTCTTGGGTCGTTGATTTACCTAAGTTTTTTTACTTCTAACTGACTTTTCTGCATTGTGTAGTTATGAAAAGTTATGCATATTTTTGGCTTATAATGACAGTCTCAATCTTCTTGCGACTCATACACCTCTGTAAATGACTTATAGGTGGGTAGTCAGTTATTGAATCTGTTTGGTTCGGAAAGTGCTTGGTTTTATGGGGATGGGTAAATAAATGCAATTAGTATAGGTAGTCGGTTGGACATAAAACAGAATCGTACCTTTTATGCATCGCATTATTTATAAATACAACCTATTAAACACATTATAAGGCATTTTATCGTTTGGGATATTTATTTAAACACCATGAGACCGATGGTTCTTCAGCTTTGGTGCAGGTTCCGGCTACTTAAGCAAAGCTTCACGTGCTATTTCTAGGAGTCCATTCTCATCGTGAAGATGCGTAAGGGTCAGCGGCTGAAATTGCGTGCCTTTGCAAAGAAGGGTTTTGGCAAGGAACACGCCAAATGGAACCCCACAGCAGGCGTGGGCTTTGAGTACGATCCTGACAATGCTTTACGCCACACCTTCCTTCAGAAACCTGAGGACTGGCCGCGTTCTGAGTATTCTCAATTGCCTAAGGATTCGGACCAATCGCAGGCGCCTTACGACCCCTTCGGCAAGGCAAGTCTACGCCTTAATGCAATTTTATATAAACTTATCATTTTCCTCTTTTATATTTTATCCGGAATCGTTTCAAGTTTCACTGTTTAAATCCGTGTTTATCTGTTTACTTTGAAATATAATTCTGTCTGTTTCATTTAACCTTCAATTTTCCACGCTCTTTCCTTCTTCTTGATCTTTACTCCTTAACATTAATTCTGAGCTCAACGCTTACGCTTTGTATAACATGTCGTTATCGGGTTCTCCACTTTGTCATGGCCTGCTCCCGCTATCTACGGGTGATCTGGTTTTAGTTTTAAGGTCTACAGATTCCTGCCTAACTGCGCTGGTAAGGCCTATCATTTTTTGTCTCCACCATTGACTTTTCCCGTTTGCTTCATGACTTATCTGTGAAGTCAAATATTCGTATTGCTCCTGGCATTCTTGGACCACTAGCAGTGATCTTTGGTACTCTTTTGTCCAGAACTTAATGTGCCCAAACGCACTAATGGGATACAATGAATTTGAGTTGCAACCCTTACCTTTTATTCCTAAAATCACCGTTTATATGAAACTTTGAGGATTCGAAATCAGGGTAGTTCTTGTGCACTTTTTTAACTACCGCTCTCAAAATTTAGTGATATTTTGTTGTTGAAAGGGTACTTGGGTGATTGAGGAGCTGTTGAGGGCTTCAAGATACACTCATTAGGTTTCCAAATCGATGCAAAAGGACGTCAAAAAATGACTTTAATTGTTTCAGTCGCTTGTTATCTAGTCTATTGTTTACCTTATTTTGAGGGGAAACTTGGTTATCTTGGGTAAGGGATTGGGTTAAAGGATTGATATTGTAAGGTTTCAGAGTTTTTATTGAACATTTTCTAGCCATCCAAGTTCTTCTTTACGATCGAGTCGTGCGGTTCACTGAAGGCAAAGAATATTGTATTCTCGGCATTGCGAGTTTTGAAAGAGAAGTTGACAACGCTACACGAAAACCTTCCACCTGAATGATGTACCAACTCTAAGACCGCTTGCTCCCATGCCTCTGTATATGTACATGCATACATTTGCCTTGCAAGCATATTACCTCCTTCCCCCCTTGTAAATGTTGGTTAGCCTTTTCGCGTGTTTCACGAAAAATTCAACCACTATAACGTTCCAGTTTGAGGGTTTTATCTGGCAGGCGACGAAACAGTGTTAAATTTCCCAATAAAAAATTTCATTCCAATGTAGCATCAGGATAATTTCAGAGACTGTGGTATAGTACCGACGAGCTATGGAGAGTCGGGCTTTCATTGATGTACATGAGTCGGAAGGCGGGACGAAGGGGTCGAATCCATGAGAAAAATCGGTATAATCAGTGCGCTGCTAGAATAACATTAACTAATCCTCTCGTGGAAGCAGTGACAATGATATTACTAATATAGGTCATTCTGCAAGTGAACCCAATCGCAGACACTTGCCCAAAGGTCGAAAAATGGAATGCTACTTTACAAGCCTTCGCTAATGAAGGTGGAACACTGGGCGACAAGAAATGGCATCTAACCGGAGCACTGCGAGAGGCCTTTTCATAAAAGAGATTTATGTCGATATTTCATGAAGGTATTTCGTAGTCAAACTCAGAATCACACGATCCAAATGTTTTAGCTGCCCTTGATGTTTATGAGTACGCATAGCTTTCGACCTATTCAATTCCTCTCAAGGTCATCGGATTTAGAAATTTTGTTTGGCTAAAAAATTATTAACCAACTTAGCACCCTATATTACAAAGAAATGACGCTTTTATTATTGGAGCATTGATCTCGCGAATTAAGCTCTGTATTTTTCCAGTGGATATATCTGCTATGCATCAATAATCAAATTTACGAGAGAACATAACGCAGCTAATGTCTAGACAGCCCCAGTACCATCTTTGCCCAAATCCCTATCTGACGATTCCTCAGGAGATTTTATTTATACACATTTTGTTATGACACTCAACCTCGTGGAAACAGACACACGAACATGAAAGGCTTCAAACTTTCCCATCCAACCACGAGAAGTTACCTCTTCCTCCGTTCACGACTTTCTGAGTAGTTTACACCGGTACCACACTCTCGACCCCACTCAAACGTAATAGAGCTTATTTTGAGTGATCCGGAAAACTCGACGACCTATAACAGACACATACAGCCGTCCTTCACCACCAACTTTTAAGTGATCGGAACAGAGTACTATTTCCGACACTTTGATCAGTTGATAAGGTAATCTGATAACCAATCCCATTCCTCATACACCTCTCTGGTACCGGACGCTAAAAACGAGGAGGAATGTGAATCTGTGAGGAGAGAAAACTGGTCAGAGAAGCAGACGATTGCAGAATACAAGCCTGTCTTCACTTGCACGCATACACGATAGTCATTCAGTTGGTCAGGTGGATAGTCAAAGCCCTCCTCTGTCTATGCGTTGCAGGAGAAAGGAAATCACGCATTGGAGGCTGAATAAATGATGGTTATGTTGGTGAAGGCCAAGTGTGTTTGTGTGACGGTGTAGTTGAGAGGTGGGAAGTAAAGGAGGAACCGGGATTGTTGACAGAAGGGCAGACGCGTGGATTGGGCCAGTGATTAGGTGGCACGTAATCGCAAATGCACATCGCCTAATTGCGTCCTGGTGATTGTTGCACCATCGGTATTCAAGTAGAACTGATGGTCGCAGTCAAGTTACACGCATTGATGGTTATGCTCATGATAGAGATGGTATTTAAGGGAGAGATGGGGAATGGAAGCAGAATGGAGGATGTGGTAAGGGGGAGAAAAGTCACTTCGAGATCGGAGGATAGAAAAGGGGGCAGTTAGACAGCTGAAACAAGCCGACGGCGAAAGCACTTCGAGTGTGAGGGAGAGGAGAAAGAGAGGAAAGGGGGAAGGCAACAATATCCCTCCTTTCGTCCTTCCCTTCACCAGTGGATACCACTCAAGGTCATCATTGAAACCTGTGGCGATCCGGATCGGGTGTTGGAGAAGAAGACCTAAATTAAATCGGGATGAATGAGCAAAAAATGAAGTGGAGACAGATGGAATTGTGGCCATGTAAGGAGAAAGTGATCGCTCGATTAAGGCAATCGAACCCACCTTGTCGTTACGCTCGCAGAGGAATTTGAAACGCTGCTCACGCTTGTGCATGAAGACACCATCAAGGTGGCCGGTCTCCGCAGAGCGCACCTCGATGGCGCGCAGACCCCAACCCAGCAACTGGCCCGAGGATGGTATGTAGGCCACGGAGGTGGGAGACTCACCCCACTGAATTACCACGTTCTTCGTCATTTTCCCACTTGTGTCCACGTACACGCCCTCCGCTGCAACATCAGTGACGTTAGTCTGACAGTGGATTAGCAGAACGGCTGAGAGATCGACTGCAACTTAGGCTATCCGTGGTACTCGTCTAACCAGACCAACTACCGTAATGACTGATATAGACGGATTAGACGGGCGATTTAATGGAATGAAAGGAATTATTAAAGCATGGATAGGAGAATGGATGGACGCACGCAGAAGGAGCTGACCAATGCTGCCTCTAACCGCGTAAACGACAATGTGGGAGGATGGCCAAAGAAACGAACTTCAAATGAGTTAGTGGATGGATAGATAGATAAGATGTCAAAATGAATGAGCAGCTAGGAGGCTGTATGGCTAACCCCAGGGGTGAGTGGAACAGGGGAGGAAAGATAAGGGGAACCATCCTGCTATGCAAAATGGCCACCTACGTTTTGATAATACCCCAATGAGCGATGGGACAGCTACTTCATCATGGGAACAAACAGCAACATGTGAATGAACTGATGGACGGATCAGTAGAAGTATTACATGACTAAATGAATGGATGAATGACTGAGGCGATTTGCAGACGCAATGAAAAGGGATAAACAGGAAGGGAATAAAAAGTAGGCGCTTCTAGGACCGATGAAATAATGTTATTAATCTTAAGAATAAACAAAAAAGCAATTTTAGTGATTCATTAAGGTTAGTAAGAAAAGGCAGAATAAGCTCATTAACGCATGATGAATAAACTTGGAAGCACTCACTGTCATAGCAGAGCAAAAGCTGCAGTCCATCAGTATTCGGCAGAACGACTATACAATGGGGAGTGATGGTTCCACGATTGGGCTGAAGCAGAGAAAAGTCGGGTACCTTGTTATAAATAACTTTGATCATCAGCCTTCCACGGTTTTATGATGGTAGACCAATGAGGAAAGGTAGGTCGGATTTCATTTCAGGACAAGAATTCGATGTTAAATTTCGCCTTGTGATTGGTGGCCCCAACTTCAACGTCCTTCTGATTCGCCAATTTCTTCGCCAGTTAAATTTAAGAATGAGAAAAACAAAGTTCAAACGAGGCATTCGCTGACATTTTTACCAATCGTCTGAAGATACGCTGGCATTCAAACATGGCAATTAGCAGTTGCTCTGGGCTCTATTTAAGGAATTCAAGTGATGCTGGAGAAGAAACAATGTATGACTAACTGAAATCCCATCAACTGAGGTGGAGGAATGGCAGACGATTTGCGTCGAATTAATACACCACTCTCTCATTTCCTCTCTTCCCTGCTTGTAAATCGCTCACATACACACACATGGTGAGTCACGATGTCATAGGGGGCAGGAGGTACGGACAAATTTGTCGCCTAAGCTGCAACAGCCGAGCAAACGAACGCACAAATGTCAAACCATGTGGACCGGGAGGGGACAAGTTCAACAGGACTGAAGATTGCCCTAGAGAAAGGTCATCGTCCAATTGCTAATGAAATAAGGAGAATTAGTTTCACCAAGTTGTCAAACATATACCGATAGTCAACAGGTTGGGACGACTGCTGTAAAGGCCATTGGAAACCCAATAATTTTGAAGACCTCGGTTGGGGAGGAAAGGGAAAGGAGCTGAGTGCTCAACTGAAAGTGCTCCGAGTGAGTAAAATGAAGTAAGATAAATCTGGATGCTACAAGAAAGTGGCCAACGAGAGGAATAGATGAGTCTAGAGAGGAACTAAGATTCCCGCCACATAGAAAGAAGACCTAAACTCAGTGGAAGTGCACAGCTGCTTTACGTGCTGTTCGAGAATGCAAACTAGTTTTAACTACATGAGACCTTCAGCAAGGCCACAGATGGGAAAAAACAAATCAACAAGGCAGTAAAGAGATGAAAAACGGAGACACAAACCTTGGGACAGAGGTAGAGGTCAAAGACGGTGTTGGTATCGAGGTCGATGGCATGGAAGCCCGCCTCAGAGCCGTAGATGACTTTGAGCCGTTGATTCTCCTCCACTGTCAAATCCACGAGCAGAGGACGAAAGTGCAACGAGGAGAAGAGCTGGTCGCCAAAAGGACAGCGAATAAATGCAAGAATCGCAAGATATTCAAATAAGCACTGATTGCATGGATCACCAAACAGTAATGATAAGTTTCGCATCAATTAATTCCTGAAATCTCTCGTGAACACAGTAAAAAGAAACGCCCGTCAAAACGATTACATTCCTGCAGGATGAAAGTTTAAACCAATGTTCGTTGGAAAGCTATTTAAAGATAATTATGTGAGATAATTGAGTCCATACTAACACCTCCGATTCACTCCAGCAGTTTGCATGACACGCTGGAAGCCTAGCAAACTTGGGCTCCCCATCTCGTCCTCGTGACTAAGGCCTGTGAGTATACAAACGCACAAAGCCTCTTAAAGTCAATTCGCCGGTAGAGTCATCCGCGAAGACCTGTAGCCACTTAAAGATGACGTTGCACAATGGGGGGAGACAAATAAATTAAGTCCACGCCCTGAGCGCACATTTCAACACACCCTCAAACAAGATTCCACAACACACACAGACGCGAAAGAATCCCAGAAGTCGTATCGAATGGCTACAACTCTACTGTGGAGCCAGCCGGCTTCAGCAAGGGAACATGGTTGAGTTGAGGCGCTGTCGAAAGCCGTGTAATGCGCCACTACCTTAACTGCAGAAGACATCAACAACAATGAGATCAATTTCCGCCTGTAAGTGGGTCTCAATGTACTCGAATACTGTTTGTCGCAATGGCTACCGTCATGAATGTCACATAGGCGGAGAATAAAACTAACCTTGAAAGCCATGAATTTGTGGTAAGGTCGAGGCGCCCACGCGTATATCTCCACGGAGTCACGAAGGGCGATGACAAGGAACTTGATGTTATCATACTTCACTGGAACACCAAGGTATCAAACACGACAGTCATGACACCAACCACGGAAGAAGAGGGAGGAGCAAGGAGAAAAATGAAGGATGACACACTTACCGATTTTGAAAGTGACCGCGCCGTGCAAATTCTCGCCCACATTTACCCAACCATTCTTCTTGTCACACTAAAAGATCGGATAAATTTACTGTGACGGTAAAGACAAAAAATTGGTGATAATGCAAAAGGAAGCAGTAGTAGCGGAAGAGGGACCACCTACACCCTCAGATTTCATGATTTTGCTCTTAAGCCATGAGAGATAGTAGACCCGGAGGCGGTTCTTGCGACCCGAGATAGTCACCAGGATATTTTGACCCTCTAGTACAGCCATCTGCGAGAAGCGTCGTCGACTGATCAGCGAATAGACTAGGCGAATGAGAAAGTACCGATGAAATAGTAGAGAGAAAATGCAAAACCCCTCCCAGTTGCTAGTGTCATGCTTCCCCTTGATAGGACCACACAGGATCTCCAACTGGGATTGTCCACACCCGAACACAGGTGGGATACGTCAGTGAAAGTGTATTCTGTTACATGACCAAGAAGTAATGGTGAAGACGAAGGATACGAGCTCCGACATGTTGCTGAGACGCTAAAAAATACCTTCAGAAGATTCCGAACCCATCGTAGGCAGAAAGGAAGGTCTCAGCGTGGACGGTTTAAAGGCTCCATTTGGGAGGAAGAAGAGCTTGGAGACAATAAATATACAGGCGCCTTCACGAAGAAGGAAAGTTCGTTCCCTACTCCGAATATAAAGTGAGACAAAGCAAAGACGTTGCAGTGAAGGAGTGGCGTTAATGAGCGCATAACATTTCCATCTCATTAACTTCCTCTTGCTCCTCCACTTCCTCCTAATCAACCCACCCGTTGGTCGGTACATGTGCCTGTGGATGCGTTCGAAATTTCCCCATCCCTGATGACGCGGACGGAGGGCCGAGTAAATTATTCGAACGTGGGTGACTTGACAACAATGCTAGATGAAGTGTTAGGCTGTGTTCAAAACTATCAATCCGGAGCAGTGACCGATCCAACTACCACCATTTGTGACACCTTTAAAACTGTGAATCCAA